>PISX010004251.1:0-124945 GCA_004024625.1 Mellivora capensis
AAGAGGTTACTGCCTATGTTCTCCTCTAGGATTCTGATGGATTCCTGTCTCACATTGAGGTCCTTTATCCATTTCGAGTTTATCTTTGTGTACAGTGTAAGAGAATGGTTGAGTTTCATTCTTCTACATATAGCTGTCCAATTTTCCCAGCACCATTTATTGAAGAGACTGTCTTTTTTCCACTGTATATTTTTTCCTGGGTGCATTATTTTTTTTAATGTACTGTTGGATTCAGTTTGCTAGTATTCTGTTGAGGATTTTGTATCTATATTCATCAGAGATATTGGCCTTTCGTTTTTTGTTGTTTCTTTTTTTTGGTAGTGTTTTTCTCTGGGTTTGGTATCAGGGTAATGCCAGCCTCATAAAATGAATTTGGAAGCTTTTCATTGAAAGCCACTGTTCCTTGTTGATTTTCTGTTTGGATGATCTGTCCTTTGATGTAAGTGGGGTGTCAAAGTCCTCTACTATTATTGTGTTCTTTTCTATTATCTCCTTCATGTTTATTAACAGCTGCTTTATGTATTTGAGTCCTCCCATGTTGGGTGAATAAATATTTATAATTGTTATATCTTCTTGTTGGAATGTTCCAGTTATGACTTCACAGTGTCTTTCTTCATCTTTTGTTATAATCTTTGTCTTAAGTCTATTTTTTCTGATATAAGCATTGCTACCCTGACTTTTTTTTAAACTTCCGTTTGCATAATAAGTGTTTTTTCATCCCTTCACCTTTAATCTGCTTGTTTCTCTAGTTCTGAAATGAGTCACTTGTAGGCAGCATATAGATGAGTCTTGCTTTTTTATACATTCTACCACCCTATGTCTTTTGATTGGAGGCTTTAGTCCATTTACATTCAAGTAATTATTGATAAGTATATAATTACTGCCATTTTGTTGCTTGCTTTATGGTTGTTTTTGTAATTCTTCCCTGTTCCTTTCTTCTCCTGTTCTCTTCTCTCATGGTTTGCTGGCTTTCTTTAGTGATATATTTGGGTTCCTTACTCTTTATTTTTTGCATATCTATTACTGGTTTTTGATTTGTGGTAACCATTAGGTTTGTATATAACATCCTCTGCATAGAGCAGTCTATATTACCTTGATGGTCACTGAAGTTTGAACTCATTCTTCATTTCTCTCCCCCTCTCCAATGTTTTAGGTATCTGATATACCATGCATATTTTTATTTTGTGAATCCATTGACTGATTTTAATAGATATACTTAATTTTACTGCTTTTGTGCTTTCTACTTTTCTTACTCCTGTTTTAGGTCTTCCCTTTCCACTCAAACTGCCTTTTAACATTTCCTGTAGGGCTGGTTTAGTGGTCATGAATTCCTTTAACCTTCTTTGTCTGGGAAGCTCTTTATCTCTTCCTCTACTCTGAATGATAGGTTTGCTGAATAAAGTACTCTTGGCTGCAGATTTTTTCCCTTTCAGCACTTTGAGTATATCATGCCACCTCCTTCTGGTCTGCAGAATTTCTGCTGAGACATCCACTGATAGCCTTATGGGGTTTCTCTTGTATGTAACTCTTTTATTTTCTCTTGTTACTTTTAAGATTCTCTCTTTATCACTACTTTTTATCATTTTAATTACTTACTATGTGTCTTGGTATGGGCCTCTTTGGGGTGATTTTGTCAGGGGCTCTCTGCGCCTCTTGGATGTGGATTCTGTTCCTTAGATTAGGAACTTGTCAGCTATTCTGCCCCCTCTTCTCTTTCTTCTCCTTCCAGAATCTTTATAATGTGACTGTTATTATGCCTGATGCTGCCACTGTGTTCCCTAAGTCTACTTTCAGTCTATATTATTTTCTCTCTCTGTCTCCTGTTCAGCTTGATTGTTTTCCATTACTCTCTCCTCCAGGTCCTGATCCATACTTATGCTTCCTCTAGTCTAGTATTTATTTCCTCTTTGTATTTTTAAAAATTTCAGTTACTTAGTTCTTTAGCTGTAATTTTTTTTTTTTTTAATGTATTCCATCTCTCTGTTAAGCATCTCAGTGAGGTCCTCCACTCTCTCCTCAGGTCCATTGAGTATCATTATGAACATTACTTTAAATTCTTTCTCAGGCATATTGCTTACCTCTGTTTTGTTTAGTTCTCTTGCTTTGTATTAGTCCTGTTCTTTCATTTGGGACATATTCCTCTATTTCTTCATTTCGTTTAACTCTCTGTGTCTGTTTCTGTGTGTTAGGAAAGTCAGCTACATCTCTTGTTCTTGGAAGTAGTGGCCTTAGGAAGAAGAGTTTCTGTAGTACCCTGCAGGGCACTGTCCCCTATTCACCAGAACCTGGTGCTTTAAGAGTCCCTCCTGTGTGTATTGTGTGTGCCCTACTGTTGTGCCTGAGCCACCTTTGCTTTAAGCTCAGTGATTTGTAATGGCTCTCTTTTCCTGTTGTGGGCAGGGTTTGGTCCCTGTGTGGTTATTAGGTCAGGTTAGGGCCTCCTTGGTCTTGCGTTGAGTCAGTCAAGTGTTGTTCAGAGATTGGTAGCTGGCACCAAACTGCTAGGCACTTTGGGGTTGGATTCTTAGGAGCTGCTATTGTCTCCTAAGGTCTCCATTGCAATCTTCTCATTGGAGAAAGACAAAAGGACCTGTGCATTTTGGCTAATGTGAAGACACATCTAATATAGTAATATTTCTTACTTGTGCATCTGCTTCAACTGAGCATCCCACATAATTGGGGTGAATCCTGGCATGATGGAAATAATTTGTGTCCCTTACTTGATAGTGCCAAGGAAAGAGCGCCTCAGGGACAACAATGCATCACTGCTCCAGAAGCATGATTCTCTGGCATATGGTCCTTCCTTTTTATTCTCCATCCAGTAGATGTGCTTTGAGTGTCAGCACAAACCTGAAAATGGTTCATGAGGCACTCTGTTGCCTCCTATAGTGACACAAGCACCATACAGCTATTAAGTTCAGTTTCCTTTAAATTTGGGTGAAAAAAAGATCCCTGAGGTCATTTGAGAGATAGAATAACGATCTGTAGGGTTTTAGTTTTTGGTTTATATCCACAGCTCTCCTCTGCTGTTTGCAATGCAGATGGAAACACTGTTACATTGCTCTCAAGGTGCTGATAACAGTGTGCCCACCCACATGGGCCCTTATATGAAAGACAGGCACATCTGGTCTGGTTCTCTATATCCAGGCCTTGCAGTTCTCATTCCTGGTCTCATGCAAGCACAGAAATTGAGGCATAAGTTGATTAATAATTCATGCAATTGATTCCAGGCTAGCTCTACTCCAAGACTATCCCTGGCCCGATGACTGCATACTCCCAGGAGTCTCACCTATTTCTCTCTTTTTTTAAAAATTTATTTATTTGTCAGAGAGAGAGGGAGAGAGAGAGAGCGAGCACAGGCAGACAGAGTGGCAGGCAGAGGCAGAGGGAGAAGCAGGCTCCCTGCCGAGCAAGGAGCCCGATGTGGAACTCGATCCCAGGACGCTGGGATCATGACCTGAGCCGAAGGCAGCTGCTTAACCAACTGAGCCACCCAGGCGTCCCATCACCTATTTCTCTTAAGAATCTAACAGTTCAGTTTTCTGAAGGCCAGGCAATAAGGGAGGGATGGAACAGTATGTTCCAGTCAGTCACAGATTATGCATTTCAAAGTTGGAGGAAGATCCTCAAAGTTGGATTTGCTTTTCTGCATTTCTAAAATCATTTAAATCCTAGCAATGTCATCATCTGATACTTGAAAACCCTGAATACATCTGAAAATACTATTTTGGTGCAAGGAGAAAAATTTCTAAATGAAGTCAATTTTTAGACAGGACAGTATGAGAGAGAGGACTAGGACCTGAGGTTACTAGGGTCCCATGGCTATCTTATCATTAATACTCTAAATATTTCCATGTCTCATATATTCCCATGTCTCTTTATCTCACTATAGACCAAGTTCTCCATTCAGAAAATGGTGGGTTGTGTTTTTTTTGTGGGTTTTTTTGAGGCAAAATTCCTGCTATTCCCTCCTTACTGCAATTCCCTTCTCCATAGGTGTCCAGGACTCTAATTTCTGCCCTCAGGCCCACCTGGCAATGTACTTCAGTAACTTTTTGTTTCCTTTTAGAATGAGTTGGGTAGAAATACACTTACATATATATCTTCCTTGCTGGTTTTGGTCTTTGGGAAATGGTTCTGTGAGATTTTCAGAAAGTTGAACAGGTTCACCAAATGAACCCATTAAGAGGGGCTTAGACTACTACACGTGTTCTTGGGACATCCAAACTTTATCATTCTTTAAAGTCAAAAGAAAGAGTTTCTAATGGTGATATTTTAGGGGTTAGAAACAAATAAAAAGAGCATTATTTCTCAGTAAAGGAGCCATACTGACATTTATAGGTGATTTGGTCAGGCTGACCTTAAATGAAATAGAATAAGGAAATGAAGACTATCAGAGTAGAAGGGAGGTAAACCTGTACAAGGATGTTATTTTTGAGGAGAGAAAACAAACTCTGACTTAACAAGCTGCAACAGAGGCATTATTTGCCCTCTGTCATTATTTCCACCCTTCTCTCTTGATATGTAACCACCTGAATTCAGACTACATGTTCCAGCCTCCCTTGCAGGTAGGTATGGTCACATGTAACTTTGTTCTATGTAGCCAGTGGGATATGAATAGTAGGTTGTATTTGACTATCTGGAAGATAGTCTTTATTTCCTTTCACCTTCTTGATGGCTGAAATACTGACCTGATGGGTAAAGATAAATAACCACCTTGGACTGTGTCACAGAAGTTATGTGTTCTCTGGTGTGCTCAAGGGTGGGTCTCTAAAACATGAATTTCTAGACAGACTGCTTCCAAGACTTCTTTAAGTGTGAGTGAAATAAATGATTGTCTTTGTTTAAGCCACTATTGTGTTGAATTTTTGTGTTACTCTCAACCATACCTAATCTAAACTGCTTGTATCAGTAGTCTTGAAAAGTTTTAATTGATTGACATAGCTTGATGGAGGAAGGAGAAAGAGTGATGGAGAAGACCTGATTCTAAATCTAAGATGGAATATGCTTTAAATATTTTACATCAAGGGATCTCAAATACTGATCCTGACAGCTGCATCAGAATTACTCCTATAATCCAGATTCCTGGGTCCCCTTCCTGGAGATTCTGACTTAGTAGATTTTTCTATGAGTCTCATGAACTTATATTATTTAAAAACTCCCCATGCAATCCTGATATCTAGGTATATTTGGAAGGTATTTGATCTAGAATTGTTCTTTGCTGGGAAGGTGAGTCAGAACCACCAGAAAAAAATTTTCTCCCTCAAACACAGATGCCTTCATGGACATATGAGAATGCGAGATTGAGGGGAGTGGGAGGGACAAATATTTGATACTCCGAATTTTGAAATAAATGATTCTTCAGGCTCTTTGGATCTCCCCTCCTTTTCTCTGCACCCACCCAGAGTCACACAAATGTCACCCTAACAGGCAACTCTCTGTCAGGCTAGCCTTAGTTCAGGTAAACCTACAGTGACATAACTGTATGTGGCTAGTTTTTTGTTTGTTTGTTTGTTTTAACCAGATTACATTTTCTGTGGGAAGTTCATTCACTTCCAGTGTGCATTACAACACATTAATGAATCATAAGTGTATTTGTGATTAAAAGAACTACCATTAAAGTGCAGGAAGAGTTTTAAAGATTCCAGGGCCTCACACATCAGAGGTTGAATTTTTTGGTACCTACAAAAATCTGCAAGGTCAGCAGATTCAGTCGAACAGCTGTCAGCTGAAGTTGTTCTAAAAGCACTTGGGCACACCAGTGGGTTCTTCGGGCAACAAAGGTGACAGGCACGGCAAAGTGTTACCAGAAAGCAGATTATGGCAGGTGTGAGACATTCCCAACAGCAGTGGGTAGGACAGGATTATATTAAGCAGCATGTCCACACCAAAGTAATCCTTTTACAAGATCCCCCCTCATGTTGACAATTACAAGCTGCTTGACAGTAACCCACCTTTTTCTGGGAAGCTAGAGAAAGTCCCTCCACCAGAAAGAAGTCTCTCATTCACTAGGCCATCTGCAAATCTCAGCAGAAATAAAATAAAACAGAACCAAAGGTCCATTCTAAGACAAACTTTGAAAAGAGTGCCAAGGATAGCAAAGATCTAACTCCAGCTGGGTCACCAACTGACCCAGTCTCAGTTTGGGTAAATCACTCAATTTATCTAGTTTTTAGAATTAAGGGACTGAACTTGATGAACCGTGAATTCCCTTTTAAGAGTTGTACAATTTTATATCTATCTTATAGGAAACAGTATTATATGTAAGTGGGTGAAAGTAAAAACTTCCTTCTATCAATTATATATTTACTTTAATTTTAAAAAGATAAACATCCTAAATCCCAATGTAAAATCATTAGACAGACATGCATGTATGCATACCCTTCAGAACCTGAATTTCTGGAAATGGTTTCTTGGTCGCCTAATCCCCACAAACTGATGGCATCCTGCTGTTCCTGCCAAAAGATTCTATTATGCAAATATTTAGGCTAGGCCTTTTAAATATGCACAAAGGTTTATTTCACTCTCCCAAGTAACATCATACAGAGGGCTCAAAAGATACTGAATTCAGGCATTTATTGACAGTATAGCTATGGGATCTTATTAATAAGTATGTCTGAGACCTAACCTTATGCTTCCTGATGGTTTTCTCATTGAGAAAAACTGTAACCAGAAATAAGACACAACCCTTTTATTGGTTATTGTTATTACAAAGTGGTGTTGAGTCTGTCCTAGAGCTTTCTCCATTTTAATCCTTCCCCTTCCCTAGGTGACACTCCAGCAATGAGATCCTTACTTCCTGAACCTTCCACCTAGTCCTGCTATAATGCGCCCTTGGTCCAAAGACCACTGTCCATGCAAAAGGTTTTAAAAGAGAAATGGGAACTCTGAGAAGTTCCAGGACAAATTTGGAGGTCCAACAGCCCCAATGGATGAAGCAGCAATGGAATTTAGGGAATCAGAGAGAAAAAAGCCAAACTTACTTCATCCACATGCCCCACAGCTCCATAGATTCTTGCCATTTGTCCGATGAGGTAGGGGAATCTCTCACCAATCTCTTTCAGCATTGGAAGAAAACCATTCAAAGCCACAGGTTCGTAGCCAGCTATCTCTATGAGGATGTTTAGGATGATATCATTATGGGTCGAATCTTTCAAATGCCTGATTAGGAAAGGAATACATTTCTGAGCCACCTACAGAAAGGGAAGAGAGGAGAAGAAAGAGAAACAAGAAGGAAAATTAATTAAATCAGAATCAACCTAATATTGTTTGCATGAAATCTAAAGTCAGCACATTCTGGGATTATTGCCCTCATTGCATCTCAAACATATCTCCCACATCTGGAATTTAAAATTTATGATAAAGTTTCAGAGGATTCAGTTTCTTTTCATCTGTGCTGTGTGACTGGAGAGTGCTATTCATAAATCAAGTTTTGATGTGTTATGTCCTCACCAGGAATATTACATTTCCTCCAACCCACCATGAGAGCTATAATTTAAAGGACAATATGGTATAAGTATGTCAAAGATCCTTGATGACTTTAATGAAAGTCTTCAAGTTGGAGAAGTATGCCTTGGAAATATTAAATAATAAAAATAAGGAAGCAGGAAAGAGCTTTTACATTTTCTTCAATGTTCCATTTTGATTACAAAAATGTACTAAGATAAAAAAGATTACCAAAGTAAAATAATATCTACCGTATTCCTGATACCCTAATGTTGCTTTCTTGACTTGGAATGCTTTTGTGAATATAAAAATGCAATAATTCATATTAAAGAAAATGTGACTTTTTGTGGAATAAAGTCACTATGTTAATACACAGACATGTTGCATGCTGACAATTTAATGAATTGTTTTGTCTGTTAACATAAAATAATTAGAAAGGATAACCTGTGGAAAATTGAGCAATAAAGTAAAAACAATTTGCCCATCCCTATTTCTACTACGTTGATTTCTTTTGTTTGATGTTGGTTTGCTTTTTTGATTTGTTCCTTTTTTTTTTGTAAGGTCAACTTGAAATGTAGCTTCCAGCATTAAAACAGAATCTGATACTCAGCTTGGCCTGCTAAATTTATAATCCACCTCCTGCCGAAAACCTACTTCCCCCACGTCCCTCTCTAGCTAGCTCTAAGTATCTCTTCTCTCCATAAATGGCACCATTATCTGCCTGGCTACTCAAGTCAGAAATCTGGGAGTCACTTTTGACAGCTGTTTCTCCCTCATCAGAGACTCATCCAAACAACCGCCAATACCTCCCAGGTATCTCACAGGTCTCTCCACTTCCCTTCATTTTCATTCATCTCTCCACTCACTCATTCACAAATATTTATTGAATCCTCCCTATTTGCAAGGTAGTGTTCTAGGTGCCAGTGTTACGGCTGCTAATAATTCTGACTTTGTGGAATACTTCACTGTCTAGTAAAGAAGACATTCTGTAAAACAAATAATTACAAAGGAAATGCATAATCATAAATTCTAATTAAGTGCCATACAGGGAAAATCCAAGGTGCTGTGAGACCTGTGAGACCTGTCCTGGGGACGTCATTCAGGCTGGGGTCAGGAAAGTACTGTCAGCAGGTACCTCTAAGCTGAAACCACTGATCCCCTCATCCTGAACCTGCATTATTCCAACAGCTTTCTAACTATTCTCTCTGTCTTCAGTCTCATCCACCCAATTCCTTTTCTGCTTTGTGGCCACAATGGTAACCCTTTTCCTGCTTAACATACGTCACTAATTTGACACTGCTTTCTAGATAGAGATTTAACATACCTTTTCTCAACTGACGACAATCTATCTTTCTAGACTTATCTTACCTATTCTACCCTCCCCCATCTAGACCCTATCACATATCATACTTCAACCATGTTGATTTTTTTAAAAATTTTTCTTGACCTGCTAAGTTTTCTCTTGCATCTAGTATTTAATTTATGTGATCGACTCTGCCTATAATTCTTATTCCTCTATTTTGCTTGACACTCCTCATTCTTGAGGCCACAGATTAGCTGCTGTTTCCTTTAAAAGCCTTCCTCCACTCCCTTCTCTCCCCATTCAGTCCAGTGTCCTGGCTGAAGCCCCTATCATACCCTAAGTGGCTCCCAACAAACCCTTCTCATGCTTTCTTCATATTGCTTCTCTAGATGTCTGCTTTGCAGGCTGGATTAAAAACTCTACAAGGTCAACGCTCAATTCTAATTTGTACTCCATTGCACACCCAAAGCCTAGCACAAAGCCTGGCCAGAAAATGAGTCGATAAATATTTGAGGCACAAATCAAAGGAAGACAAGTCTAAATGATTTTATAGGGTAGCATTTGAATAACCTCCACACTCTACCCCATAGTGTTGAACAGTTGCACATAATGTTTAACATACATATTGTCACATGTCATATACAACATAACTAATAGGGACATAAAAAAGACATTTTGAGATGACTAAATTTATCCTACATACAAATTTAACTTGATACTCATAGCCAGTACTTGCTAAGTAAGGGCCAGGGCTAGTTTCTGGTATATGGCACATAGGAACGCACAGTTCCGTAAATGGTGCCTATGCATTTGGAAGCGGTTGTATGTCTTTCAGAGAGATCCCTGGCACATGAGGCAGAAGTGTCAGCCAGCTGCTCTGGGTCAGGGCACCATACTTAACCTGAGTCTTTTAGGAATGGAAAATGCTTACACACTTCCTGCCCCATTCTATAAAATTCCATTTCCTAGTCCTTACACTTCATGTCCTATTCCTGGAACATGAAGGTCTCTGTTACACGTGTTTCTAGTCGTGCCAATTTTATTTAAACTCCAGGCATACATCCCAAGCCATGCAAGAAAATATTGTATTCATTGTCCCATAAAGGAAAAAAAAACAAAAAACAAAAGGAAAAACAAGCAAGCAAGCTAGCTAGCTAGCTGGCTCATGGCGAATATATATGTTTAGGCAGAGTTGAACCCCTAGAAGCAAAGAGAAGAGAAGCCTTGAATAGCATAAACAAAGTAATTTTACCAGTTAAACAAAAGTTGATTATTTTGCCATTTCCTGATAGCCCAAAGCTTATTATGGTGGTGATAGAAAGGATAGATATTTCTTGAAGTTTATCACACATATGAAAAGCAAGTGGTACTTTGGGCTTTAGATAGATTATTCTTGGATAAGAAGGAATTTTATTTTCTAAACACAGGGCATTTCCTTAGGCTGCTTTCTTTCATGCTACTTCACTTGGGGCTGCTTCGTGTCTCAGAGAAAGCCTTGTCATCACTGAGAGCAGAGTAGCCACTAAGACAGCATCAATGGCTGGAGGAGAGCAAGCCGACATGGTCTTTGTTCAGGCCATAAACCTCATGGCACAGACCTCTGAAAGAGCTTCCCAACTGACCTCCTGGCCTCAAATCTCTCTTCCTTCTATTCTGCTGTCATTTCCTAAAACCCCATTAGAATCATGTCAAGACTTCAAAGATTTCTCATGGCCTATAGCTGGAATCCCAATGCCATGGCATTCACTGATGGGCATATCTACTGCCTCTTCCACCACGAACTCTGACCCAAAGACATGCCACTGATCACCCACAGCTGGCCTGAACACAGAGAGAACACTTATGCTTTCAAAGCCCATCTCAAATGGCTCTACTTCTGGGAACCATTCCCCATAGCCCACTCGAACACATGCAGGACCAGGGGTTAGAGGACAAATAAAGGTCATCTCAAATATTCAAATACTCAACAGCTACTCCTCCACCTGACACATATACCTTTATAACAATCTAGGAGGCCTGATTTTGAATTTGAATTTGGAAGTTTTGGCCTGGATATAGGGACCAGAGAGAAATGACCCCTAGAAATGACACTTCTTATCCCTCTTTTCTCCTTCTCCCCCAGCTTTGCCCTGCAAGGAGTCTTGTATGCATGTATGTGAATACCACATCCCACATATGCAAGCTCATCTGGGACACGCCTCAGGCCTGTGGGGTCACACCGTCAGCATGGCCTGTCCTTGGGAGAACAGATCCAGGGACCAGGCCTGCTGAAGCCCTGGAAGCAGGAAGGAGATGACACATAGGAAAAGATTTCCAAGGTCCCAGTTACCTGGACTACATTTAATAGGTGACGGAATGCATGGAAATTGGGAGAACATGCAGATGAGGGTCAGATCAGGACCTTCTAAAGTATTTTTAAAGATAGGCACGTATCTCAGACTTATCCACTCCTTCCAGGGCAGACTTAATCACTGTCTTTTTTGTGCTCCCAGAGCAGTCTGCTGACAGATTTAGCATCTTGTCATTGACCTCAAGTTTTGTCGTTGCATCTCATCTCCCCAGGCCATGGGGACCTTGAGGGTGGGGCCATCTGAACACATAGCACCATAACTTAATTGGCAACAAATGACTCTTCAGTTCTTATGCGTAGAATAAAAGGTAGAGCTATTGTGTGTGTGCATATGTGTGTACATGTGTGATTATGTACTCCCTCTTAAATTGGTCCTCAGGCTCAATTTTATCTTCTAGTTAATTTGGCCAGCATTAACAATCTATTAATCTCCAAAACTCTGTAATAACTGTCACTCATCCTTTGCTAATCACTCTTACCAGACTGACAAAATATATATTCTTAAAACAATGGTTCTACTCCAAAGACTGTTGTAGAACAGACTATATATTCCATCACTCTGTCTTCTTAATGTTCTGCAAATGGCTTCTTATTTTAAATAAATACCAAAAGTGACCTCTGAGTATTGTCAGCCAGATGATGCTGGGGTAGGTGTTGCAGGATTAGGTACGTGAATAGGAATGTTCAAAGCTGTTGAGGGAAAGTCCAAGAAAATGACTCTCTCCTCTAGGAACCAGACCACAAAAGCAGTTCCTCTGGGTTTGGACATTAATCAGCAGAGGGCTGACATTGCTATTTTCTGCCACTCATCTCTGTATGGTTGGGGCTAGAGGCCCAAATCCTAGGGATAATAACAGATGGGCTCTTATGTGTTACTAAATTCTCTTTCTTTCATTGGCTAGATTACAGCATGGCTTATGGCAGCCAAGAATACAGACTTAGCCCCAAAAGGCCACTTGGAAAACTGACCACCCAGCCTCTTCCTATAAATGGACCCTGAGGATTCTCTGGAGGTTCCAGCCTGAATCACTAACCAGGAACTCCCTCCCTCCAGCTAGAAAGGATAGTTTCCTGAAAGAGGGATACCCAGAGGGCAGCGATGGAGGAAGGGAACCTACCTGTCTGGCTGGCCACAACACCCACCCCCAGCCCTGTCCTGCTACCTTTTTGCCCACTGTCTAATTAAGGAAAGTGAGAGAGAGAAGGTGACTCTGGCTCACTGCTTGTACACCTCAGTAATCAAGTGTGAGCTCCCAAAGTGCTGTGTGATAAGCCATAGGAGGCTGGTGGGGACTGCTTTAACATGAAGGGGAGTGCTGATGAGAAACAAAGGTTTGAGTTTTTCCCCTGCCCTAACTTCTTCCCCCATTAGGGCCCTGGCACAGGTAGGGTCCATTTGCATCACTGTGGATTTCCTAAACCCTTGCTTCTTCATTCTGGGATTCACACTCAGCACTCACAATGCCTATGGGACTCTGCTTTCACTCTCTCCTCCTCCTCATTCAGTCTTCCTTATTCCTTCTTCTCCTATCTAGCTCACCTTTCTGACTGCTATTGTCTACTGTGCCCTCTGGAATTCCCATCTGCTTCATAAGCCACAGCCTGACAGTCTTTTTCTAGGGTGTTGAGGTCAAAAGATCTCAACAGCTAGAATTAAACTGGGTTTACAATGTAGCCCAGCCTTAAATCTATGGCTTTAGGCAAGTTACCTAACCAGTGACAGCCACAGATCTTCTGTAAGTGGCAATCTTAGGGAGGGCAGTATGACTGTAATGAACAGTGGGAGAAACAGACACTGCCCGTATGAAAATTGGAGGGGCTGGTAAAGAAGAAGAGAATGGGAAAAGCCACTTCACTGTCACTCCTTTGTACCACCACAGTTGTTAACCTCTCCAAACTTTGACTTTTCTGTTGACCAAAGGAAAAGTTGTTGTGGTGAATAAATGAGATAATGTTATAAAGCACCTACACAGTGTCCAGAACTTGACGTTAGTTCAACAACTATTAGTGCCCCTCGTTTACCCTCCTCTGCTTCCTGTAACCAGCTGGGAACCCTCCTCTGCTTCCTGTAACCACCTTGGAGAGGTTCACAATAGAGTGAACAGCCCGATAAAGAGATTCAAATGAATTTTTTTGCTTTCCCAGCACATATAAATGTATGTTTATACTCTACTGTAGTCTATTAAGTGTGCAATAGCATTATGTCTAAAAAATGTATATACCTTAGTTAAAATACATTGTTTAAAAACACTAACCATCATCTGAGCTTTCGGCGAACTGTAATCTTTTTGCTGGCAGAGGGTCTTGTCTTTATGTTGATGGCTGCTGACTGATCAGGGTGATGGCTGCTGAAGGCTGGGGTCCTGTGGCAATTTCTTAAAATAAGACAGCAATGAAATTCACCACATCGACTGACTGTTGCTTTCACAAATGATTTCTCTACAGCATGAAATATAATTTGATAGCATTTTACCCACAGTAGAACTGCTTTCAAAACTGGAGTCAATCCTCTCAAATCATGCTGCTGCTTTATCAACCAAGTGTATGTAAGATTCTAAATCCTTTATTGTCATTTCAACAGTTTCCACAGCGTCTTCACTGGGAGTGGATTCCAGCTCACAAAACCACTTCCTTTGCTCCTCCAAAAGAAGCATGTCTTCATATCTTAAAAAGTTTTATCACGAAATTGTAGCAATTCAGTCTCATCTTCAGGTTCCTGTTTAATTCTAGTTCTCATGCCATTTTTGCCACATCTGCAGTTACTTCCTCCAGGGAAGTCGTGAATCCCTCAAAGTCATCCATGAAGGTTGCAATCAACTTCTTCCAAACTCCTGTTCATGTTAATATTTTGACCTCCTCTCATGAGCCATGAATGTTCTTACTGATGTCTACAATGGTAACTCCTTTCCAGAAGGTTTTCGGTTTACTTTGCCCAGATCCATCAGAGGATTCACTATGAATGGCAGCTACAGTCTTATGAAGTATGTTTCTTAAGTAGTAGTACTTCAAAGTTCAAATCCACTCATTGATCCACTCATGTTAGCAGGCATAAAAACATTGATTTCATAGTACACGTCCATCAGAGCTCTTGGGTGACCACATGAATGGTCAATGAGCTGTCATATTTTGAAAGGAATCTCTCTCTTTCTCTTCCTTTTTTCTGAGCTGTAAGTCTCAACAGTGGGCTTAAAATATTTAGTAAACCATGTTGTAAACAGATGTGCTGTCAACCAGGCTTTGTTGTTCCATTTCTAGAGCACAGGCAGAGTGGAATTAGCATAATTCTTAAGGGCTCTAGAATTTTCAAAATGGTCAGTGAGCATTGGCTTTAACTTGAAGTCACCAACTGCAGCAACCCCTAACAAAAGAGAAGCCTGTCCTTTGAAGTCCTAAAGCCAAGCATTGATTTCTCCTCTCTAGCAATGAAATTCCTAGACAGCATCTTCTTTTAAGAGAAGGCTGTTTTATTAGCACGGAAAAATCTGTTGTTTAGTGCAGCCACCTTCATGAATTTTCTTAGCTCGATCATCTGCATAGCTCGTTACAGCTTCAACATCAAACTTCACTTCCGCAGGTTCCTCGCCTCTCTCCACTTTCGCATAAGTGATCTGCATTAGGCTTTGGCTTAAGAAAACGTCATGGCTGGTTTCATCTTTTATCCAGACCACTCACACTTTCTCCACAGCAAAAATAAGGCTGTTTTGTTTTCTTATCACTCATGCGTTCAAAGGAGTAGCACTTTTAATTTTCTTCAAGAACTTTTCCTTTACATTTACAACTTAGCTAAGAGATCGATATTTGGCACAAGAGGTCCAGCTTTTGACCTATGTCAGCTTTTGGCATGCCTTCCTCATTAAGCTAATTCATGCCTAATTTTTTATTTAAAGTGAGAGAGCTGCTACTCCTCCTTTCACCTGAACACTTAGAGGCTTTTGGTTCTTAGGTGGCCTAATTTCAATTGTGTTGTGTCTCAGGGAATGAGGGAGCCCTGGGATAGGGAGATAGATGGGGAATGGAGGGTTAATGGGGCAGTCAAAACACACACATTTATCTATGAAGTGTGCATCCCTATGGGTGCAGTTTGGGGTACCCCAAAACAATTACAATAGTATCATTAAAGATCATTGATCACAGATCACCATAACAAATATAATAATAATGAAGATGTTTGAATCATTGCAAGAATTATGAAAATGTGACACAGAGACTCAAAATAAACAAGTGCTATTGGAAAAATTGTAACCACAGCCTTACTTGATGCAGGGTGGCCACAAAACTTTAATTTGTAAAAAACACAATAGCTGCAAAGTGCAGTGAATTGAACTTGGTTATTTCTCCAGACAAGGAGAGAGAAAGAGGTTGGGGATCAGAGTCCTAGATCTGTCACTTACTTCTTAGTACCTGTGTGATGGGGGCAAGTTAACCTCCCAGAACATCCATTTTGACTGGTGTAGAATAGAGAAAAAAATAACACATCATAGAGTTATTGGTAGGAGTAAATTAAATTGGTAGGATTAGGGGTGTCTGGGTGGCTCAGTTGTGAAGTGTCTGCCTTTGGCTCAGGTCATGATCCCAGCCTCCTGGGATCGAACCCTGTATTGGGCTCCCTGCTTAGAGAGAAGCCTGCTTCTCCCTCTCCCACTCTCCTGCATTTGTATTCCCGCTCTTGCTATCTCTCTCTGTCACAAATAAATAACAATATCTTAAAATTAAAATAAATAAATAAATTGGTAGGATTAGATGATTGGTAGGATTAGATGCTAAAAAAAGGAAGTCCTTTATGAATGATAAGGTCCTCTGCAAATTTAGGAACTAATACTAGCTCATCTGTGTTAAGAAATATTCATGAAGTGACTTCTGTGTGCCAGGTACCATGCAAGGCCTCAGTCACATAGTGGTGAACAAAGTGGTCTTCATGTCTCCAGCAATTGCATCACAGTCAAGGTGGCCCCGAGAGAGTCCAGTAGAGACAGATTCATTACAGTGTGAAATTTGCTACAGCAGAGATGTGGGGAAGGAAGGAGTCAGAAGATTCCTGGCAAGAACCAACATAGAAGTACTTGTCTAAGGACCAGGAATAGTCAGCCCAGAAAGAGTGGTAGTGGTGAGGAGGGAAGAACATTCCAGAAGAACATAGCATGTATATAAAAACTCAGTGCACTGAGAGGAGAGTGTCCAGCCATGAGTGTTTAGGACCCCGTAATTGTTCAAGGTGCTGGGAGTTAAAGAGGCCCCATCAGAACAGACAGTGGTCAGGGGCCTGATTATAAATGTCTTTTTCTCCATCTCAGCCCCAGAGGAGCTATAACCAGGTGTCTGATGAGACCTCTTTGAATGTCACCCATGGTGCCACCATTACTCTTGGATCCCATCATTTTAGGTTGGAAGACTCCCAAGTCTTTCCCTTCCCCTTCCTATAAGTAAACCTCCTGCTGGTTTCATCTACATTTATGACCAGCCTTTAGCCCATGAAATAAATTGAATTAAGTGACTCTCCCTAGATCCCCTTTGAATTTTTATTGACCCTGCCTTTCCAAAAACTATGTTTTGCTCTTGCTTTCAGGCTGCAAATAAAATGGCATGCCAGCTGGCTCCTTTATGAAACCAAGTTTGGTGTTTTGGTCACCCCTCCCCATTCCCCCATATCATCTGGTCCCCAGATTCTATCTGTGGTAGGCAGAATAATGACTCCCCAAAGGTGTATTTAGACCCTAATCCCCAGAACCTGTGATGATGTTGCCTTGTGCGGCAAAAGGGACTTTGCAGGTATAATTAAGTTCAAGGTCTTGAGATGTAGAGAGATAATCATGGATCATCTGGGTGGCACCAACAAGGGCCCTTAGAAGAGAGAGGAAAGAGTCTCAGAGTCAGAGAAGGAGATGTGATGAGAAAAGCAGAGGAGAGAGGGAGGCAGGACAGCAGCTGAGAAGTGCAGGCAGCCTCCAGAAGCTGGAAAAAGGCAAAGAAACAGATTTCTCCCCTAGTGCCTCCAGAAGGAGTGCAACCCTGCTTACCCATTCGGGACTTCTGATCTCAAGAACTGGAGGATAATAAATTTGTGCCATCTTAAATCAAGTTTGTGGTCATTTGCTTTAGCAGGGCTGGGAAACAAATACCCCACCCACTCTGCTCCCTTCACTCCAAGCCTCCACTTAGGTGATCCAGTGATCTCACAACTCCATTCCTTGCCCAAACTCTACTACAGTTTTGCTCCAACTTTCTGTCCTTAATTCTTTCCCAAACTGATCCCTCCACTTACACTCTGGTATTCATTCTCCAACTTCCTCTAGCCCCTGATTCTAGCTAGTACTTTGCTCCACATCTGCAATCTCTTCATTGTGACTGGTTTTTATTTTAGCTCTCCTCATTTCTCTAAACTTCTGCACTCGTGCAGTCAGTTCCTAACCTTCCCTCCACACACAGTCCATAATAGAGGACCACCACTCCTCACGCCACCCACATAGGCAGTGCCCTGCAGAGTCCCCGGTTGTCAGAGCTAAGTTCAGTTCCTGTCTCCGAGGTCCTTTACTTCTCCAGATCTTGATCCTGTTGAGTCACTTTTGACCCTTCGGAACCTGAACATCTTTCCCTGGTTCTCCATGGTCTCCAGGCTCTTTGGTCTCTTCTGGTCATTTATTCCTCCCTGAATTCAGCAACTTTTTATTGAAATCCTACTGTGTGTGCAGCACTATGTTAGGGAATGCATGTGAATATGCAGACACAGGTCCTATGTCCCTCAAAGAGTTTAGAGCACACTAGGAAAGACAGTCATGCAAAAATAATGACAATATATTGCTCTAAGGGCAAAAACAAAAATGCGCACCAGGTAACATAGATGCCCCAGTCCTCTGCCCAACCTCCCACCTAGCGACTCAAAGTGTGGTCCGAAGCAGTGGGAAAAGCATCACCTGAGAATCTGGAAAAAGGCAGAATCCAGGGCCCCTTCCCAAACCTACCCCTGTCTCAACCTCCTCAAGGCCCTTTGCTCCTCTGCTCCACCTGGACCAAAACCTCCCATTCTTCAAGGTCTAGCCCTGAGGCCCTTCCCACTGTGAATCTTCATGTTACCTATTCCTCCCTAAGGCAGAATTTATTGCCCCTCTTTCTGTTTGTACCATCTGTAGAACATTTATCATCCTGTTTTATTCTGTTTCGTTTCATGAATGTTTACTGAGTGCTTTTGGGTACTATGCCAAGGTCTAGGATACAGAAGAAAAGAAAGAAGAAATGATTCCTTACCACCAGGTATTGGCAGCCTATTGTGGTTAATTACGCATATGACCATTTTTGCCCGCTTTTCTTTGAACAGTTTGAATGTTGACTTCAAATGTTCCAGTATTCACTTTCATGTTCACTCAGGAAATGAAACAGAGTTGCAACCATGATTGATAAAACCTTGGGCTGACCTTTAATCTTTACTTGAGCACATGTTTAGGTACCTTCTGCAATCCGTTTCTACTTTCCCCTTCCTAGCAGTCTTTAGTCTCTATCTGAGTATCACTGGGGGTCAGCAGAAGCACCAGGGGTACAGTGTGTGTCCTAAACAGAGAATAGCAGGACTCTTGTTTGTGGTGGGGGGTAGGTAGAAGAAATATGGTGCCTCAAGAGCCCCTTGGACCTGTATGGAGCCCACAAGGAGAAAGCCTGCTGAAAATGGAACCCAAAACAGAAATCAAATCTGAGAAATAGAGAATAGGAAAACTGTTCTGTTTGTATTATTTGAGTTCCTGGATCAACCACCTCATCAGAAGGCATTTTACCCCATCTAATTAGCTAATAAATTCCTTTTATTATTTAAATCAACATGGGTTGGGTGTTCTGTGACTACTAATCACAATCATCCTAATTATTTCAATCTTTTATTTGATTCTAAAAAATCAGCAACTAACTTGCTACCTGGAAAACAAGGCTCTGCTATCACTCCAGGATGATTTCCCCATGGCATAGGTCATTTCCTTGGCCTTTTCTGAGAAACCAGATTCCTGGACTGCATGGCCACACTCAACTTCAATTCAAGCTTTTCTGCCATAGTGACAGGTTTTACCTTTGTTCTGTTTTTAGGACTGTGCCTGTTAAAGTTAATTGTATGTGTCCACTTCACTGGGTCATGGAGTGCCCATACACTTGCTTGAACATTATTCTGCGTGTGTTTGTTGAGGGTGTTTCCAGATGAGACTGGCATTTAAACTGGTAGAATGAGTAAAGCAGATTGCCCTTCCCAATGTGGGTGGGCCTCCTCGAAACTGCTGAGGGCCTGAGTATGAGTGGTTGAGCTGGGACATTGGTCCACTGCCTTAGACCTCCTGCCTTAGACCATGACTTACACCACCAACCATCCGGTTCTGAAGCTTTCGGACTCTGACCAAAGCTTACACCTTTGATTCTTCTGCCCCTCAGACCTTTGGATTCAGACTGGAACTATACCACTCGTTCTCTTGGGCCTTCAGCTTACAAATGGCATACTGCAGGACTCCTCAGTCTCATAGTCACGTAAGCCAATCCCAATTGCTCATGATGTATTAATCCTGGTTCTGTTTCTCTGGGGAACCATAACACAGTACCCAACCTCTGCCATCACCTGCTCATTTACATGGTTCTAGAAAAAGCGAATGAGTGCTTTCATTTAAAGATGGGTGTGTTTGGGCACACGGGAGTGGAAACCTGAAGCACATATCCTGTTCTCATACCCATAAACATGCCTGGTTGTATGGACCATCAAATACGTGATGTGCTTTTGCTTTTTTACCTCTGGTTGCTTTCTCTTCACGGCTACATGCAAAAGCCGGAGCAGATGGTACTGTTCTGGTTGTTCCAGCTGAGACATCAAGGCCAGGAGTTCTGTCAGGTGCCTGTTGATTGGCTGAGGCTGCTTTTCATACACTGCTGGCAACACCCTCAACAGCATGGCATTGCCTGTTGAGGGAACGATACCGAGAATGGTGAGTATTAGCTCACGAGCAGTGGAAACACATTTATTGTCAATGCAATAACATTTGCACTTATTCATTAAATAGTGAGGAGTGAGGGCCAAGTCTTCTGCTAAAAATAACACCATATCTTATTCTGAAAAATCACTAAAGCATGATTTAAATGGATTCCATATAAGGGAATTTTTATTTCTTTATTATCTAATGAAAACTTTTCCTGAGTAAGGCACCACGGGGAAAGAGGAAAAGTTGACAGTAACCAGACCACACCCTTAAGAAGGAAACTGTTCTGACAAAGAATTCCTGACGAGAAACAACATTTGGATGCCGTTTAAATGAAAACTAAGCAGTGCCATAAGCATGAAACTGAACCAAAAAAAAGTGCAGAGGAATGTATCCACATTCCTGAGAGATATGGGGGCATGATTAAGACAACTGACATATGGCAAAGCTGCCTTATTTTTATGAATAGTCAGAAAAGTAGCAATGCAAATTTAAATCCCCAATTTCTGTACTATTTCAAGGGAAGTTTAGACTCAGCTTGTTTGTCACACATGATTTGCCTCAAAGACATGTATGGACAACTGGATTTAAAATGGCAAAATCTCCAGAAAAGATATTGCATAAGCTACAGGGACTTCTCTGCAAACGACATATGGGAAACATCTGCTTATCGCTTTATGGTATGGATTTTTTCTCAAAGCCTCTCAAGTACTTAAATGTCTCGGGAGAATTGGTTTCTAGAGATTTCTTGAAGAAAATTTTTTTTGTGTCTATTTACTTTAAATTTGGCTTTGTATATAGAAGAAGGACACAGAAGGAATCAAATAAGCACCAGTGATTACACATATGTAGACCTTTCTCAAACAGAAGGAATGTGTCCACATACAAAGGACATTTAGATATGAGAATTGGACAAAAGGCTATCATTTTCAGAATACCAGTGACTAAAAATAGTAGAAGGGTGATTCTGGATCGACTTAAATGTATATGGGTGATGATTAATAATGAGAATTGCTTTTCCCACATGTGGTTCATAGAATTAATCTCCAGCAGGTTTCGATCATATGCCCAAGGACTGCAAAGTACTAGAAATATTCAGGGTTTTCTTTTTTAAAACAAGTTGTGTCCATATACAACACATTGCTTTATCTGTTGTCCTTCTCTTTTAACCAAGAGCTTTTCCTTAAACAATCAGGAATTTTAAATGTAATGCCCACTCTATACAGGATACAATAGATCTTAGAGCTTAATTATGTAGACACACTGACCAATCCCTAAAAAATTTCATGATAAGTAGCACTCTTTTTGGAATTGAAGAAGGAAACTGGTATAAGGCTTTTGGTGTGATATTCATTAGACACCCTGAGAGTCTTGAAGGGAAAATCTCCAGATTAGTCATTTTCAGCTGACTTGAATTTTGACCAAATG
The DNA here is from genome assembly GCA_004024625.1 of Mellivora capensis. Taxonomy (NCBI): domain Eukaryota; kingdom Metazoa; phylum Chordata; class Mammalia; order Carnivora; family Mustelidae; genus Mellivora; species Mellivora capensis. The sequence continues at coordinate 21,458 of PISX010004251.1, forward strand.
ATGCAAAAGTAAATGCATAAAATTTTTTTCTAAGTTAGAAACTGATGAAGACACTTCAATGTAGAAATCCTATAAATTCAGAGACAAAAAGAGAAATCCTGTAAATTCCATTATTTTAGTTTAAAAATGTTAATTTAAGAAACTAACATTTTTTAAAATTATGGAATATTTTAAGACATTAGGCAAATGAGGTAATAATATAAAGGATAGGGTTGTGCCCACTGGCTAGTTTTGTCAAAAAACCTCGTGCCAAAATGGCTTCCTATCCCACTCATTTCCTTTTCTCCCCAAGGGCAACCACCATCCTAAAGACGGTATTTATCATCTGCATGGATGTTTTTACTTCTTAGTCGCATGTGTCTATACCAACAAACATTTTATGGTGTTGTTTTGCATGCTTTAAAATTTTATATCAATAGTATTCATACTGTACAAATCTCTTTGAAACATTTAATTTTTTTTTTTACATTCAACACTGTGTTGAAGTTTTAGCTCCAAAAAGCTCTCCTTCACTTATTCTCACAGCTGTATGGCATTCTATTGTATAAACAGGCAATAATTTATTCATATACTCTATGATTGAAAGACACTACTATGATGATGATGATGCTTTTTACCAATAGCACTGCAATTTTTATACCTATTTTTTTGTTCATAAACGGAAGATCTTCCCTAGGGTATGGCCTCTGAGCTTAATTGTTTAGAAATCCCCTGGGTATCTTGTTAAACCGTAGATATTGATTCAGCTGGTTCAGAGTTTGGGCTTGAGAATCTGAATTTCTAACAAGCTCTCAGGTGATGCTTATGGTCCCTGGGTCACATAATTAAGCAGAAAGCAATGACTATGTCACTTAGAGTTAAGTTTCTAGATCCTCCAAAATTTCTTTGCAGTGTGGTTGTATTAGTTTTCTAATCTGCCATAAGAAATTACGAAAAACTTAGTGGCCCAAATTCTCATCTTATATTTCTATAGTTCAGAAGTTTGCTGTGAATCTCACTGGGCTAAAATCCAGTCATTGGAAGGCATGAGTTCCTTCTTGGAAGCTATAGAAGGGAATTGGTTTCCTTGACTTTTCTAGTTTCTAGAGACTACCAGCATTCCTTCCTTCATCTTCAAAATCAGCAACAGAGCGAGCACCTCTCTGACTCTGCTATCATCATACCTTTTCCTCTGATTCTCCCTTCTACCTCTCTTTTCCACTTTTAAGAACCCTTGTGATTACACTGGGTCCATGTGTATCATCTAGGATTATCTCCATATTTAATGTAGCAACCTTAATTTCAATTTCCACCTTAATTTTCAATGCAGTGAAATAACATGTCCACAGGAAGATGTGAACATTTGTGGGGGGGCATTATTCTGCCTACCATCATGACTATAATGACCTACACACCCACCGGCAACATGAGTGTTTCTGTTGTTCCTTATCTTTGCCAACATTTGGTCTTGACAGACATCGGTTTTTGCCAGCCTGATGGAGTGTGAGATGGCATCTCATTTTTTTGTTGTTTTCATTTCTTAACTGTTTGTGCAGCTAAGCATCCTTTTAATATGTTTACAGGTCATTTCCCCTTTCACGATTTGACCATTCATATCTTTTGCCTATTTTCAGCTGGGATGTTTGTGTTTTTTTCTTGATTTGTAGAAGCTATTTATTTATTCTAGACACTAGTTTTTTTTTATCACTTCTAAAGTTGCAATGTCAGTGTAGTTGATTTTTTAAAATTTCTTTACAGTTTATAATTTTTTTGTTATTAAGGTATCTTTCTCTAGCCTAGGTTCATAAAAATTTTCTCTTAAAAGCATTATGGTTTTGTCTTTCATATTTGTCTTTAATCCATCTGGAATTTACTTTTGTACATAAGGAATGGATTTTTTGTGTGTATATAAATAATTGTCCTAGCATTTACCAAGTGGTCAGTTGTTTCTCTTCCAATTTTTTAATACCTTCTTCACATGTAAGGTTTCTCATATGTCTGGGTCTGTTTCTGGGTATTTGTCATACCTTTACCAATTATACATTTTGTTAATTGTAATAACTTTATAATGAATCATTATATCTCATGGGGCAAATTATCTTCTACTTCAAATTCTTCTTGGTTCCTTTATATAAATTTTACCATTACTTTGTCAACTTCCTTGAAAAACTACTTTATTTTTTCTCCCATACTGAATGTACAGACTAATTTGGGATAATTGACATCTTTGTGAAATTGAGTGTTCCCATTCAAAAACATATGTCCTTCCATCTATGCAGGGTTTTAAAGAATGTTTTTCAATAAAGTTTTATGATATTAGCTGCATCTTATGTATCTTTTAATTAAAATGATTCCTAGGTATCTCATTTTTGTTGTTGCTATTGTTAAACGGAAACTTTAAAAAAATGTATCATCAGTTGTCTGCTGGTATTAAGAAAGCAACTGATTTTTGTGTTGATCTTTCAGTCAGCAAAACTTGCTCAATTCTCTTATTAATAATCTGTCTTCAGCATCTCTTAGATTTTCTATATATAGGCAATCAACTTATAATTATTGATGATAGCTTTGTTTCTTTTTTTCTGTTCTTATATCTTAATGCTTTTTTTTTTTTGATCCCACTTTATTGGCTAGAACCTCCAGCACTTCAGTGAATAGAACTAGTGTCCAAGGTATCCTTTTGTTTTTACTGTTTTTAAGAGTGTGGTTTTTTTTTTAAGATTTTATTTATTATTTATTTGACAGAGAGAGACACACAGTGAGAGAGGGAACACAGGCAGGGAGAGGGGGAGTGGGAGGAAGCAGGCTCCCCGCTAAGCAGGGAGCCCAATGTGGGACTCGATCCCAAGACCCAGGGATCATGACCTGAGCTGAAGGCAGATGCCCAATGATGGAGCCACCCAGGCTCCCCTAAGAGTGTGTTTCTAAGGACTCATCATTATGTATGTATTTGGCTCTATCAATTTTGTTATTTCTGTTTTATCAGTTTAAGTTTCTGTACATAGATGTTGAATTTTATTAAATGATTTTCTGCATCTATTGACATGATTATATAATTTCTTCTCTAAATTGTTCATGTAATAAATTAATTGATAACTCTAAGTTTAACCAATCTTGCAGTCTTGGAGTAAAACTCAACTTGGTTGGTTGGTTATAATGTATTTTTATGCATATATTGCCAAGTTTGTTTGGCTAATATTTTATTTAGAGCTTTTGCATCTATGTTCTTGAATGAAGCTGACCTTTTCTTATACTGTCCTTGTCTCTTTTTAGTATCATAGGTACTACACATATAGAAAGTATTTAGCACATTCCTGTACACTTCATTCTTTGAAGTAGTTTGTATAAGAAGAAGATTATATGTTCCTTGAATGTTTGGTAGAACTTGCTTATTAAACTTTCTGGACAATGTTCTATACATTTCATTATTTCAAACTTCATGTACTGTAAGTTTCTGTATGTTTTAGCAGGTGGTTTTTTGGGGGGGGGATTTGAGTAGCCATTTATGACAGCAGTGAACTTAGCATTTATGAGAGAAGTATATTAAAATCTCACCAATCATTATGGATTTGTCAGTTTCTCCTTATAATTTTGTCAGTCTTTAGCATATATTTTTTGAAACTATGTTACTAAATAATTTTAATAAAGTGTTTATCATACTCTATCCTCTTCTCCCTTATAGTTATTTCCAATTGATATAACTGTAACTATCCTAGCTTTTTTGAATTGCATTTGCTTGGTATATTCTTTTCCTGCTTTTTTCAAGTTTTTTACTTTGGGCACCTCTAGATTCTTATGTTTTATGGGTGGCTCTTGTAAGTGACCTATAGCTGAGGACTTTTAAAATATTCCTACTTGACATCTTATGTCTCTTAACTGGAAAGTTTGTTTTATTAATAGTTATGATGATTATTGGTATATTTGGATTTTTACATTTTTTAAAAGATTTTATTTATTTACTTGACAGAGAGAGATCACAAGTAGGCAGAAAGGCAGGCAGAGAGAGAGAGGGGGAAGCAGGCTCCCTACTGAGCAGAGAACCCATTGTGGGACTCCATCCCAGGACCTGAGCCAAAGGCAGAGGCTTAACCCACTGAGCCACCCAGATCCCCTATGTTGTGTTCTTTATTCATCTTGCTTTGTCTATGTTTTTTCCCCCTTCTTTACTGCTTTCTTTTGAAAAAGGTTTGTTTAATTCTAATTATTTTAATAGAATAAGTCTAATTCTATAATTCTAATTATTGTCTAATTATGTTGTCTAATTATCTAATTCTAATCTAAAAACTTTAATTCTAATAATTATAATAGAATAATTATAAATATTCTAATCTAAAATTAATTCTAATTCTAAGAATGTTCAAAAGGAACATTCTATTTCCTTTTGGTTTTCATGGCTGTCTTCAAAAAGATAAACATTCCAGAACTAACAAAGCAAAATTAATTTCTCTATCATCTTCTTGAGAAACGAAAGGACTTGAGAATATGTTACTGAAATTAAAGAGTACATTTTGGATGATTTTCTCAGATCCTTCTTCCAGTTCTTTAATATTCTCTTCAGCTTTGCCTATTTGCCATTTAATCCATTCCTTGAGGTTTTAAATTTTTTAATTAATTTTTTTTATTTGTAGAAGTTACATATGGTTCTTTAAAAAAAAAAAAAATCTGCCTAGGGAGACCTGGGTGGCTCAGTCGGTTAAACTGCCTTCAGCTCAGAGTCCTGGGATCAAGCCCCACGTCTGGCTCCTTGCTTTGTGGGGAATCTGTTTCTCCCCTTCTTTCTGCCCTTCCCCTCTCCCCCTGCTCATGCTTATTCTCTCTCTCAAATAAATAAAATCCTTTAAAAAGTAAAAAAAATTTAAAAATCTGCCTCATCTTTTTCTTTTGACAATTCTTTTTTCTTTATTCGTGTTTCCAACTTCTTGTGTTGGAATTTTACAATTTTAAACACACTCATTTTCTAGTTCCTACCTGATATTTTAAGTAAATGAAGTTCTCGGGAGAGGGGTACCTAATCCTTTTCCTGTATCTGCTGATTCTCATTTGTGGTGGGTTGTTTCCTCATATGTTTAAATATTTTTATTGTGTATTTGTTTTTACTGTGGTAGATAGTATACATTTGAATCTTGAACATGTGTGAGGGCAGACCCATGTCACAAACTCCTAGGGACCCTGCAGAGTTCAGTCAAAGAAAGACATGCTTACTTCCCACTTATTTGTGTTAGGACAGAGGGTGGGGCTATATCCACTGAAATTCAGTATGTAACTTTCTGAGGGTCTGGCTTTAGGTGAGGTTCTCAATTCCAATTCCCACTCTGGCCTAAGCTTTGCTCCCACATGGTCATTAACACTTAGTTGTTACAGAACTGATAACCCTTATTTCCCTCTATGTCCCTCCAAGGCGTCCTAGCATCAGCTCTCAGGCTTACAGGTTTGGTTTTGGTTCCCCCCTCTATCATCGGGCCCTGGATACTTCCCTTACTTTATTGGTAGTTCATTTGAACATTTAAAGTTATCATTATAATGTATGCATTTCTAGGTGTTTTGTGCAGGAGAGTTTTCAGCTTATTATTTTGAAGGAAGCAGAAATCCCTAAGTTTATTTTAAAAACGTGATCTTTGACTCTAAGCCTAGTGAAATAATACAATTTCTACATAACACCAGTTTACGAAAAGAAACATTCCTAAAATCAGCTTCTTCCTCTCCCCCAGCTCTTTCTTACTTTAGATTTACCAGTTTTGCTTTGTTGTCTCTCATTTTATATGTGTGTTTATAAAAGTAGAGTTGCAACTCCAGAAGGATTAAAGATGGAATAACTAGGAATGGACTTGGCTTCTAGAGCAATCAGAAATCTTACTCTAGGTTGGTTTATCTTGGAATCAGGGGAGTAACTTTCACAACTTAGACCTATAAACTGTGTACAAAAGAAAAGTGGGGAAAGTTTTCTATACATAAAGGGCTATAAAACTGTAAAGGCACCACACAAAATGCTGAAATGATGATCTTGCTTTCATGCCTCTGTGCCTGCTGACTTATTTCTCCCCCTACCTCCCCTCCCTTCCCTTTCATCCCTCAGTGCTACCAATTCAAGTTACAACAGCTAATCCTCAGGGGGACAGTCTTAGCCCAGTTTCCCCACCTCTTTCCCCTCTGACCCTCCTCCAATTAATCTGACTGCAGTGTAAACCTTTGCGGTCTATGATTGTGCAACGTCCACGTTTCCCTCGCCCTCCCACCAGGCCCCCTCCTCTCCAAATTCAGGGGAACTCCCTTTACCGCGGTGCCACTGGCATTACTCATTCATCTCCATTCAGGCTTCCCCCAGCATTTATTAAGGGCTCTGGGCTCCTGCCTTTCACTCTCACTCTCCTCTGCTCCAACAATACCGCTCACTTGAGAGCTTCTCGCCTCGTTCCCTCGGGCCAGCTGTGGGAAGTGGCCGAAGAAAGAACTTTGTGTCTCTCTCCAGCAATGCATCTCCCTGTGATTCTGTTCTGCGCTCTCTGGTTTGCGGCGTTGGCGGAGACCTCGGATGATTATGAACTCATGTATGTGAATTTGGACAACGAAATAGACAATGGACTCCATCCCACTGAGGACCGTAAGTTCTTTTTAACTGTTTCTCTGCTAACCCTAACTACATACCCATCTCCTTGGCTCTAACTAGTAGACATATACTTTGTAGCCAAGGAAATGTGCTAAAAATTATAGCTTGTTTTGCAAAAGAAAGAAGCACTTTAGGAAAGGGGGAGGTTTCAAAAAGTTCTTTCTGTCACAGATATATAACGGCTTGAACCGCATGAAATCGCCGATATTTGCCTGTTGTAAGCCGCATGAACGGCAATTTCAGAGTTCCACTTAATATATACCTGCGTGAATCGTCCCTGTCGCTGTCGAGATACTCACACGCTGTTTCTCCGAGGTGTCCTTAAGGGGAAAGGGGTGATGGGGAACTTGGGACCACCGAGGGAGGTCACCTTTGTACAAAGCGCACCCGAGGAAGGCCCGGGCGGCTCGGTAACGTGTGTCCCTCCCTCTAGCCACGCCGTGTGACTGCCGTAGGGAGCACACCGAGTGGGACAAGCTCTTCATCATGCTGGAGGACTCGCAGATGAGAGAGGGCATGCTGCTGCAGGCCACCGACGACGTCCTCCGGGGCGAGCTGCAGAGGCTGCGGGCGGAGCTGGGCCGCCTGGCCGGCAGCCTGGGGAGACCGTGCGCGCCGCCTGCCCCCGCGGAGGCCCGGCTGGCCCGGGCTCTGGACGAGCTGCTGCAGGCGAGCCGCGACGCGGGCCGCAGGCTGGCGCGCTTGGAGAGCGCGGGGACGCCGCGCCCGGAGGAGGCGGGGCGCGCCCTGGGCGCGGTGCTCGAGGAGCTGCGGCGGACGCGAGCCGACCTCCGCGCGGTGCAGGGCTGGGCAGCCGGGCGCTGGCTGCCAGCAGGTAAGGACGCCGGGCGGAGCGGCTCCCACTCCCCCCCGCCCCTCCCCACAGCCCCCACACACCCTGCGTCTTTGTCCTCGGAATGCGCGTGGCGGGAAGTCTGGTGGCGGTCCTCTAGGGGCAGCTTCAATGGGGACACACACACCACTGTTTCTCCATGCACGCTCGCAGGCCTCACAAACACCGCACAAGGCGCGAAAACTGGCTTTAAAAAGTATTCCCTAGCCCCCGGGAGCCGAGAAGAGAGCTGTGGACATAGACATCACAGTCTTGAAGTAGACGTGAGAGGCTCCCGACTGACACCGGATCCGACCGGGCGGTGCAGGAGCTCTATTGGCCGGTTTTAACCGTGACCTCTCTAGCGGTCCGGCTTCCCTCGGTTAGGAATTTCCACTTCTTCTAATTTTAGCTGTCTCTCTCTTTAGGGGAGCTCTAGTTCCCCGCGCTATTTCAGGGCCCAGCCTAGTTCTTTTATCAACAGGTTCCGATCCCTGGGCCGGCCCCTCCCCGCTGGTTCTGGGGAGAGACTTGAGACTGAACCCCATCTCCTGAAGGATTAGTGGAATTCCTGAGGGGTCCCCGAGGCCCCGGGGTTTGTGGAATTAGCCCGCTAGAGGGGAGGTCTGAGTATGTGAGGTTTGGACTGGGCGGGATCCACAGTGAAATGGTCTACTGGAGGAGCAAATGGGTAACCCTCCTCCCCAGGGCTGTAGGGGGTCCGGACCAAACAGGAGAGAGGCGGTTCAAACCAGATACAACTTGTTGAACTCCCCTGTAATATGAATGAATCTCCAAATACACATGGGCCTGAAATAATACTTTTGAAATAATATATTTGAATAATACATTTGAAAGATTGTTAAACGAAAAAAGACGATTTGGAGCCAAATAACCCTCCTTTAGAAGTCAAAATTTCTAAGAGGTAGTAGTGCAAAAAAATCTTTTGTGGGTTATTTTAGAAAATCAGTGACTCGGTTAGAAAATATAACTTACACTGTTCCTGAGAATCTCATGAACAGAAAACAATTACAAACAGTGCCATCCCTCTTTATATTTACAATAAAGCAACTCATCTGTTGGAGTAGGAAGAAGAATTGTAAGCATGTGTGACAGAATGTTTCACTTAAAATTACAGAAACTATACCAGATTATCAGTCTTTCCTAAATATTTGAGAACTGTTTATCAGTACTGAGCATATTTTCTTGAATATTCAGTACGGTTTCAGAGACCCAAAAAAGCATAAAATCAAATATACAATAGATCTTCAGTGTAAGCGACAGAGACAAATTATAATTCTGTGGCTATTTTAATAGATGAAATTGTCTTGTCTTTGGCAAACTATGAGAAATGATTGTACATACAGTGTATCACCCAAACTGAAGAATTAATGCTAATTTTCACTCTCACCTCTGTATCCTAGTTAGAGCAGAGAGGGATGTATTTCTGAGTTCTGACATGTTAATTTCTTATTATATCCAATAGTATTTTTACCCACATGGTTTGATTTCTCCTTTTTGGTTTCCTGCCAGGTTGGTTCCTAAGGGATTCCTAATTATTCTGTTGTCGGCCTCCTAAAAACCTGATTTTAATTTTGTTTGGTCTTTGATAATGTAATCAGAAAGACCTATTAGTTAAAAGCCATTTCATGCGAGAGTTTCTGACATTTTGAAGAGATATCAAGAGGCTCAATCATTGGTCCCCACCAAAAAAAAGCCACAAAAAAACTGTGAGCATGAAATTCCACTCCATGAACTCAGTCTGCAGGGAAAGCTGGGTCTCTCAGAGGCAATCAAGGAATGCTTTGGAATGCAATCTTGACTGCCTGGGTTTATTTAAACAGGAAATCAGTTAATTGAACTGCAGTAGGCCCCCTCCTGAACTACTTTACTGGGACATTACAGAGTATATCTCAAATGGTCATGCATATGGTGATCTTTTGTTCCACAATCTTTGTTTAATTTAATTAACACAGCTAGGGGGAAAAATATATATCTACCAATTTCATTTGAAACAAGAAAGCCTCATTAAGAATGAATCTTAAAAGTCTTCAAAAATTCGAATTATTCAGTGAAAAAGCAAATACCAAATGATGTGACGGGACCAGTTTGTGCTTTAGTATTGTAGTTACTTTTATACGATTTTCTGAATCTCAGTATTTGACTGTTTATAGGTCCACATCTGTTTAATTTTTTAGGACAGAGCCTCGCCCTCAATCACTTGCAGGCATTTAACTTAGTTCAACACCGTTTGCATGGATGTTTGGTGCCTTCAAGTACTGTATGTTTACCAGTTAGTCTTTAAGGCTCTGGAAGCTTGCTTATCAGAACTACTTTATGATAAATCTTTAGTTTGTTATGAAGTGAATGCCTAGCCCTCATTTAGATTTTTTTTTTTTAAATTCTTTTTCTGGTCTCTTATACACATGACATTATCACAAAGCAGAGCTCATCTATGAAAGGTTTTAGCACATTTCCCAGAGACACCTAGAAGGTCTTCACTTCGGCATCTCTAGCTCCCTGACCGAGCATGTGACCTGGACTTTACTATTGTCCCATCGTGAGCATGGGATCTGAGCATCTCCTTCTAAGTGCTCTTCAATGGAAATATGTTCTCCACCAGGCCCCTTGGAAGAGTTCACTCTTCTGTAAAGGTTTTCTCTTGCTGCCTAAAGAGTATTTATAAGCATGTGGACAAAATAAGAGTTTTTAAGAATAGTAAAACAAACTGAATTCCATCTCTCCTAGCCAAATCAAGGGTTGCCCCCCCCATTAAGAAGCAATGCAGTGTGTTAGTTAAGGGTGTGGCCTCTGCAACCACAGTGCCCAAGTTCAAACCCCCAGTTTTACCACTTACCAGCTAGCAAGCAGAACCAAGTTACTTAGTGCTCTATGCCTTAGTTCTCTCATCTGTAGAAAGGGAATATTAAGACTATCTCTTAGGGTTGATAAGTAGGATTAAAACATTCAGAGTGATGAGAACAGTATTTGGTACATGGTGAGTACCCAGTAAGAGTGAGTCATCATTGTTATACATTGTTGCCTTTCAAAGGTAGTTTTCTACAAACTTTGCAAGTTACAAGTATCTGGAACATAGAGAGTATTAAAATTTCCGCAATATGACAGTCCTAGAATTTCATTTTAAAATGTATGTTGCTAGTGGGTAAATGGGTGAGCTAGGTCCATTGAATTTCATAGGTTTGTTTTATTCCGGAAGTTTGGTGAAGTCAAGAAGAGGGAAACAGGTCTGGTCCTAAGTTCTTGGAAATTACAGCGTCATTGTTTGAAGTTAACGCGTAATGATCCAATATTTTTATAAAAAAAAGTAGGGGCGCCAGGGTGGCTCAGTGAGTTACAGCCTTCAGCTTGGGTCATGATCCCAGGGTCCTGGAATCGAGCCCCACATCGGGCTCTGCTCAGCAGAGAGTCTGCTTCCTCCTCTCTTTCTCTCTCTCTGCCCACTTGTGATCTCTATCTGTCAAATAAATAAATAATTTTTTTAAAGTAACAGCAGAAAATAAGCTAATTGTGAGGGGAAGTGGTTTCCATTATTTTCTGAATTTGGACAATCTGGCTACCCTGCATGCCTTCTCCACTTAGATGCTTCATTGAGTAGGACTGACAATTACTTTCTTTATTCCTGATTTCTTTGCTCTACCAAGATCACACTTGAAGCTCCTCAAGTCATAATGGGATACAGCATATCATTTTCAGTTGTGGTCGTTAAAGTGCCTGTGCTAAAGTACCTAAATGCCAGAATCATTTCTGAAGGAATTTATATTTTCTGTCATATTCTTCTTACTTTCCTGCTTCTCTAGGTTGTGAAACAGCAATTTTATTCCCAATGCGTTCCAAGAAGATTTTTGGAAGCGTGCATCCAGTGACACCAATGAAGCTTGAGTCCTTTAGTGCCTGCATTTGGGTCAAAGCCACAGATGTATTAAATAAAACCATCCTGTTTTCCTACGGCACAAAGAGAAACCCATATGAGATCCAGCTGTACCTCAGCTATCAGTCCATAGTGTTTGTGGTGGGTGGAGAGGAGAACACACTGATTGCTAATAGTGTGATTTCCCTGGGAAAGTGGACCCATCTGTGCAGCACCTGGGATTCTGAGAAAGGGCGCACATCCTTGTGGGTAAACGGTGAGCTGATGGCTACCACAGTCGAGATGGCCACAGGTCACGTTGTTCCTGAGGGAGGAATCCTGCAAATTGGCCAAGAAAAGAACGGCTGCTGTGTGGTTGGTGGCTTTGATGAAACACTAGCCTTTTCTGGAAGACTCACAGGCTTCAATATCTGGAACCGTGTTCTCAGCAATGAAGAGATAAGAGAGACCGGCGGAGCAGAGTCTTGTCACATCCGGGGAAATGTTGTTGGGTGGGGAGTCACAGAGATTCAGCCACACGGAGGTGCTCAGTATGTCTCATAAGTGTTGTGAAACTCTACTTGAAGCCAAAGAAAGAAACTCACATTTTAAACATATGCTAGTTGGGACGGTCTAAAAACCTCAGTGCATATTAAGAACACTTTGGACTAATGAAGGGGAGAGTTGAGATCAATCTTTATTTATCTTGGCAAAATACTGAATAAACAGTTGAAGAGAAGACATTGGAGAATGCTTTTGGGGATACTGTTACTAGACTTTATGCCATGGTGCTTTGAGATTAATGCTGTGTCTTTGTCAGATAAACTCTCAAATAATTAAAAGGACTGTATTGTTGAAAAGAAGGACAATTGTTTTACTTTTCTTTGGTTAATTTTGTTTTGGCCAGAGATAACTTTTATATTGGGAGAAAGATAAAATAACATTTGCTGTCCATTGTTCATTGTTCTTGGTATGTACCTTATTATTAAAAAATGATAAAAACATATTTATACTACAATGTGACTTAACAAATGCAAATGTAGTTTATGTGTTATAATCAAATGTCTCTTTAAGAAGATAGTTATATAAGTTATATTGTAAAACGGTTTTGTATTAATTTTATTAAGACTATTTTTGTAAAACTACTGTAAATAAAATATTTTATAAAACTACTCCATGTCATCTAATTATAAATTTAAAAGATGCTTTGGAGGGACGCCTGGGTGGCTCAGTTGGTTAAGCGGCTGCCTTCGGCTCAGGTCATGATCCCAGCGTCCTGGGATCGAGTCCCACATCGGGCTCCTTGCTCTGCGGGAGCCTGCTTCTCCCTTTGCCTCTGCCTGCCACTCTGTCTGCCTGTGCTCTCTAACAAATAAATTTTAAAAATCTTAAAAAAAAAAAGATGCTTTGGAGCAAAACTACACTCTTAAAGTAGGAACTAGTTTTCAGATACTAATCTATTGTGTAAATAGTAATAATATTGTTAGAAACAAACTGTAGAGTTAAGCTTTGGCTTCCTATAAATCATGAGCAAGAAATCTGATCTTGGCTAAGGCAATTCATCTCTCTGGGTTTTAGTTTTATCAACTGAGAAATCAAGGAATTGAGGGGATACTGATCTGTAGGTCCCAATTTGATGTTTCTATGACCATATGCAACATTCTGTCATATGTAACACAGAAACAAAATATCAGAGTTCCCCAAATATACATGACAGGATTGTTCCTGGGGAGATCTAAGAATCTGGAAAAACAACTCCTGCCCTCAAAAAATACCCATTCTCTTACTCGTGCCTGAAGGAGAGACCAGTCAAGGTCCTTCAGCCTAGAGATGGGGAAGTACCTCTCAACCACACTACAGTTCTCTCCTGTCAAGGCTAGGCAGGGGTAATAGAAGACCACTGCTTCTGAATGTCAGCAGCAAATCTGGTAGAGCCACAGTGATGAAGAGTCTGACTAATAATAGGGCCAGATCATCTCTGGTTTATGAGGTTTGGAGAACAAGGCCAGGAGCAGTTATCAAACCACATTTTATAACTAGCTAGTTGAGTATCCTTAGACAAGTTACTTAACTCCTCTGGGTCTTCTCAGTAAAAGAAGCGACTTGATCTCTCAGTGCCTTTAGCAATAAAACGTCATGAATCTAGAAATCTTTGAGGATGTTCATGACGTCAGTAGAGCTCGATCCCATTTGTGAGGTCCCCAAAATCAGGATGATTGATCTCTAAAAAGAGTGTTCACAGTTATGAGGTCATAGGCCAGTCACTGGCCCATGGAGATTACATGATTCAAGGTTGTCCTTGAAGGGCCATAGGTAAGTCCTTGTTTAGCCTTTATCTCTATGACCTGAATGCTTAAGTGGAAGGTGAAACACCACACCCAATATAAACTGAGAGTTAGGCATGATTTCAATTTCCCCATCTCAGCACAAATTAGATTTGTTCAAAAGATCCAACACGATGCAGGCCAAAATACATGCAAACTCATAGGCTGACAGAGTTAAACATAAGGGCCCTTTTAATTTTTCTATGGTAATTACACATTTAGGGTAAAGAAGAAGCAAGTCGAAGAAAAGGAATTCTTGGGTTACTAAAGTAGAAATTTCATCTGCTACAGCAGTAAATCAAGATAAGTGTTTCAAGGGACTTCTGATTGTTTCCTCATACCTATTTTCCCTCTTTTCCAAAGGAAGAGAATTCTGGTTTCAGTGGTTGTTATGCCCACTCAGAGTAAAGTCTAGATTTTCCAGTATCAGTTGCAGCTGTGTGTGGCCAGATGACAAATTGCTGGCTGATGTTGAAATACTGAACATGATTCCCCTTCCCTTCTATTTGACTAGAATATGGTTGTGATGGCAGAAGTTTCAGCAACCACCTGAGATAACAAAATTCGGTGCAGCAATACAGAAGAAGCTTGGCTCTCCCCTGTTGTTAAGATGTTGCCAGTCCTGGGCTGCCTGTTCCTGCACTTCTCTAACATGGCGAAAACCACACTTCGGTCATTTTAAATCCACTACTGTTTGACCACCTAATCTGATCCAAGAGGAAAAGATTTTTTTTAATCGAAAAGACCACACACACTTTATTTCCTCAAAACATTCATAGATTATACTCAGAAAGTGTATTTCCCAAATTATCAGGAAGTTGGCTCTCTGGCTTTTTTTTTTCCTAATACGATTTATTGAGTTTCAGAATACATAGTGTCAGCAAAAGGAAGAAGTAAGAAATGTGTAAAACGGAAGATAAATTTTCTAAAAAAAAAAAAAAAATCAGTATTCTGGTTTAGTTTGTCACATTGGCTAAGAGTTTCATTCACCAGAATGGTTATTAAGGGCATCACTATATCCTGGCATTATAAAATAATTATGTAAGATGACTCAAGTTATTAGGAGGAAAAAATGCATTATATATATAAAATACAAAATATTAGGTATGTGTGTGCTAGAGTGACCAGCTGTTCTGGTCTGCCTGCGATTGTCCCAGCTTTAGCACTGAGGGTCCTGTGTCCCAGAAAACCCTTCAGTTCTAGGCAAATTGTGACAGTTTGTCACTTTGTCACTCTAGTATGTGCATCTGTATGTCAATAGAGCAGTATTTTTGCAGAGGTATATATGAATATATGAACAAAATAGAGTTAATATATTTTCCTTGTCTATTACAATGTAAATTGGCTTTTAGTGAAATGTTAATTCCTTTAAAATATATTCAGAACATTTTACTCCTAAGTATATATGATAGAATTTTAAAGTTTGGTATTTACAATTATTTAGTTAACTTCACTTGAACAATTATATTTTCAAACAGAAGAAATCATCATTGATTTTTACTTTTTTTTATTAAATTTTATATTAGGAAGCTCTTCTTTGAGAAACTTACTAAGACCAAATGTTTCCAGAACTCTCTTTTAACCACTTAATAAATAGCACTCATAAAGTTAAAAATCTTAGTCAAAGTAGTTATAAACATTCACATCTATATTCATAGATTCAGTGAACTGGAAAACAGATTACTGGTGCTTGCATTCAGTTATAAATCCGGACTGTGGAAGAAAGTGTGCTGGTCTTGGGCTCAGAAATTCACCATTCGATTCCTAGAACACCAATACCTACCAAATAGAAGAAGCTGGGCCTGCCAACTAATCTTTATGAGTCTCACATTAGCCAAGAAATTAGGGATAACAGGACTTGCCTTCCCTTGCTGAAGGATTTTATGAAAATGACAAAAACTGATAATACATCTAAGTGTACTTTCTGAACCATAAAATAATATTTGAAATAAAAATTGTCTTAAAACAAGTTTTTCCAGATTGTGCCCAGTGCATTAAATAAAAAAGGAGCAAGCATGCAAAAATAATGAATAAGAGCATATAAAGATTCCCTTATATTGTGGGTAAGTCATTCTCAGCGGTCTACCCAGGGATGCTCCTCTCTGTGCAGGCCTTCTTTTACTTCACAGCAACATCTGCTGGTGGAGTTAAGAAGGTACAAACTCCGGAGTGCAACTGATCCCAGACTTCGTTAACAATTCAGAAGAGGTCCTCTTCTGTTTCAAGGTGTGTCTTTCTTGATCCACACTTGGGTTGGCTTTTTAGAGCATCATTCTTAATATTTCCCTACGTGTTTTATTATTCAGTTTGAATATTCTTAATAAGATTGCTTCGTAGCCTGTTTCCTAGAAATTGGATTAATAAATTCTTTCTCAACAACCTGCAATATGGTGAACTTAAAACGTTGTTCTTTAAGAATAATCGTATCATGAATTTTTAATGGCTATGTATGTTCCCAGGGAGTATAAAACTCCACAGACAAATTTGGTTCTGCCTTTAATATTGTAATATGGACCTGGTACATGGCAGATGCTCAATTTGGGATGACAATGACAATGATGTTGATTATGATAATAATGATGATAAGAAACATTGTAACCATTGATGAACTACGTGCCCAGCATTGTGCAAAGTATAACTGCTTTATCCACTTAAGCTCACCTCACCCTATGTGGTACATATTATTACTACCATAATAAATGAAAGGTTAATTTTCTACCTCTATTTTCTGAGACAGCTCACCCATCAGTGGTTTGAATTTTGTCTCACATAAAGAAATGAGGTGAATTTATCATAATTAACTAGACAGTCTCTTCTAGACTTTTGCCAGTAAGTCAGAAAGGAATCTGGACTCTTGCTGAGACAATATTATATTTTCTTTCCAAAGACTTTCTAAAGTTTCCAATCATTTGAGGTCATTTGTGATCTGTGCCAGAGGACTGTATAAAAGGCATACTGATGGAGAGGCATGTTTCCTTATTATGACCATTGATTCACAAACACAGGAGAAGAGATATCACTGCTTTTAGTTTTGATAGGAGTGAGGTGCATTGCATCACAGAGTTCCGAATCAAAATTTGGAAAGGGTTTCCCTGGAAGTCCTCAAATAATCCCTTACAGTTAGATATATCCTCATCTTCAGGCTCTCCAATAAAATTGCCAGCTTTCTGGGTAAAAGACATGCTAAATTATGCTGTATCAAGCACTGGTCCCGCTTTTATATGCCAACACTGGGCAGGTTTTAGAATGCATCTACATGGCAAAGAACAAGTCTAGAGAATTATTCAGGAATACTGAAAAATGACTCCCACTCTGAAAAGGTAGTGATGTCACAAAATATTAAATGATTTCTGATATTATTTAAGCAGAAAACAAATTTATTACCTAAGTGACATCCTTGTTTTATTTTTTAATTCAAGGGGAAGAACTTTATATTTCCCATTAAGTATGAGTCTAGTTGTAGGTTTTTGTAGATTATACTTTATTAGATTAAGGATGTTCTTCTTCTATTGCTAGTTTGTGAAGACATTTCTTTTTTTGTCATGAACAGACTTTGAATTTTACAAAAGAAGTGAACATACCTATATATATAGGTATGTTTTTATTTTATATATATTTTATTTTATATATACATGTATATATATATGTGCGTATATATATATATATATAATTCTCTTACTTATACATACTATTATAGACATACATATATACATAATATCCCCTTAATCAGTTTCTGGAAGTTCTTCAAAATTCCTAGTTTTCAAAACACTTTTTTCTTTTTAAAGATTTTATTTATTTGAGAGAGAGACAGAACACATGCACACAAGCAGGGAGAGGGGCAGAGAGAGAGGAAGCAGAACTGCCCATTGAGTAGGAAGCCCCAGGTGGGCTTGATCCCAGGGCCACAGGATAATGACCTGAGCCAAAGGCAGATGTTTAACTGACTGCACCACCCAGGCACCCCATCAAAAGACTTTTTTTTCATGCATGGGTACTGAATTTATGGGATGCTCTTACAGATCAGATGATTCTTGACCTGTGTGTCTGTTACTGGGGGAACTGCATTTTGAAAATTAAGACATGCTGGCATTCCTAGGATAAACTCAACTGAATCATTATTAATTTTATAAAATGAGGATAACAATAGTTCTTCCCTCATGAGATATTGGGAGAATTATATAACTTAAAAGACCAGAAAATGGTACACAGAAAGCACTCAGCAAATGTAAACTATTATTTTCCTTAAGCACTGGATTCATTTTGATTTGTGATTTATGCATCTATGTTCATAATTAAGATGGGCCTGATTTTCCTTTCTTATGTAGTCTTGTTATTGTTTTGATATCACATATATACTAGCTTTGCAGAATTAGTTGGAGAATGTTTTTTAATTATCTGAAAAAGTTTAGTCAAGCCTGTAAGTATTACTTACATGTTTGTTCTAATTGATCTATAAAATTGGGGGTGATTTAAAAATGCTAATATAATTGTCTTATTTGTTATAGACATATTCAGGTTTTCTAACCCCTTAGCTCTCAAGTATGCACCAAGGCAATATTGCTCATGTCTTTGATCTTTTCTCCAAATGGAAGGACTTTTCACAGTTTCTTTCTAACTGGGAGAACTAGAGAATACAAAACAGACAAATGGAGTCTAAGCAATTTAAATAAAATCAATTTCTATTGACATTTAATATAACAGTCAATATTAATATTTACATATAATTACTAATAATGAAAAGTATTAAAAATCAGCTTGGAATTATTGAAATATTTGCCTTCAAGGAGAGATGCATAAGCTCATTCGACAGCCCCCCATGATAGACTTACAAGCATAAAGGAGGCATTTCATTTTGAATCAGGGATAAACATTAGTATAAAACAAATGAAAAATAAAATCAGTGGAGTAATATCAACCAAGCATAGGGAGCAGTCACCACTGGCATACCACAAGTCTTGCCTGGCCCCATCTGATCTACTTTTTCATTAGTGTTTTAAAATGAAGGGAGAGTGATTCTATTCATAAAATTTATAGATGCCAAGAACCTGGGAAGAAGTGCAGATACACTGAGCTGGAAGAATCATTATCCAGTAATGTCTTGTTATGCCAAAGCAATGGGTTGACTCTCTAACAAAGAAAGTATAAAAGGAGAAAAGTAAATACATAAAGCTGTTTGTTGGTACCCAGTATTCATCTGAGCCAGTGCTGGCAACAGCCCTGGATTTGGTCGGGGGTGATCTGCACCCCATTCATGTGGTTCTACTGCAGTTGACCCCCATCTCCTGCTTTGACGGTTGTTCATTACTCAAGCCCGGTCACCTGAAATACTGTACTCCCTGACAATAATGATGGATGGATTCAGAAATGGGCATGTGACTCTTGTCAGGTCAAACAGAGACAACGAGACTGAATATAGAGTTTCTTTTGCTTAATTGGTATTCATGATGATGTGAGTCGGAAGCTGCAGAGGGCCATAACGTAGAGCATGAAAATCCAATCCAAAGGAAGCAGAGCTGAGTAATGACTTTTGGGGCTGCCAGTGAGCCCTGAACCAAGCCATGTGGAAAGTCTGATACACTTATGCACTTATCAGTCCTATGTTCTGATAAGAAGTTCTTCCTTCCCCTCCTCTTTCTCTTTCATTCCTTTTCTTCTTCCCCTCTCCCCAGCCCCTTTTTTTTTTCTTCCTCATCTTCATTACCACCATCATTGTCATCATCTTCAAGTTATTTTTACCTGGGGTTTCTATTACTTAAAATACTATTAGTTGGTAACATGGGATAATAATAGGACTTTTGTTGTGGAATTCTTGTGGGGATTAAAT
Organism: Mellivora capensis; assembly: GCA_004024625.1. Classification (NCBI taxonomy): domain Eukaryota; kingdom Metazoa; phylum Chordata; class Mammalia; order Carnivora; family Mustelidae; genus Mellivora; species Mellivora capensis. Next base: position 40,886 of record PISX010004251.1, read on the forward strand.
GATATAATCCTATAATCCATACAAAGTGCTTAATATAGTATTTGACATAACAAAAGCATGAAATAAATTTTAGCCATTGTAGTTACAATTGTTATTGTAATCATTATTGTTATCATTGAGAAGATGACCATTTGGTGGGGATTTAAGTATTGCTTGGGTACTTGGGTTAAACCATGTTTAATGCCCCAATATAAGATTCTATAATTTTTTAACTCTAGTCTTGTAAAAAATAGATCAGAAACTGCAGCACTTCAGCATTTTCTATAGAAATAGAAAAATGGGAGAATGCAGATTAAAGTAATATAAGCTAAGGAGGAAGACCTAAAGGGGAGAAAACTATAGGTAAAGAAAAAAAGAAATCCTAATGATGGTTTCTAAAGCTAATTGCAGGGAATATATGACAGATTTGCAGAGCAGAAAATTTACTGAGAGAGAGTAAGATCCCCTCTACTTTGCCGGTCTAAGTTTGATGGCCTCATGTGAACCATTGCAGAGTTTTACAGACACATTAGTCTTAAAAATCTAAGCCCTAAAATATGTAGTCATAACTTCTTTTAGTCAAATTATCATTTCTTTTATGGTAATTTTTATAGTGCCAGATCAAATAAACCAAATCATCTGTTTATTTCAAATGCTTGCAGTGAATTCAGAAAGTGCATTTTGTGTTTCAAAAGATTTCTTGGTCATTGAAAGTGCATTTCAAAAAAAGAAAAAAGAAACAAATACATGAGTAAGTTTTTGGCAGCAGCAAAGAAACAATTCATTTTTGTGTTGTTGTTGTTTTTTTTTCCAATTAGTTACAAGTCTAACTATCAAGGTTTTAAAATGTGTGGTATATATACGTGTTTGTAATATCATATAAAATCTGTTCCAAATACGTAGCCAAGATGGTGAAAAAAGTGTAACTGCTTTTCTGGACTTCTAGAAAATTTAGTATCATGATTATTAAAAATTAAATTAGCAATTCAATCCTGTAGCCAAAGAAAATGGGAAATGAATGATACTGACTAGTAATATCAATGACAGATCTTTAGAAGAGAACACAGGTAGAGTGATGAATTTCCATTGTCATGGCTGGGGTTCAGACATATCTGGGCATCCAGTAGACCACGGGGTGGGGGGCTGGTCAGATGTTCTGGAGAGGCCAGTGCTAAGAACTCTATGTGGGAATGTCTGATACAATGAAAAAAACCTTAGTCCTTGGTGGGCCATAGTCATTTTGAGAACTGGGTGACTGATTTGTTGCTAGCCTGACTCTTAGCTGGATAGGTGAGCCCACAAAAGAGAGAGAACATTTTAGAACAGAAGGATACATTTTACTGCAAACTTGGGAATAAGTTGGTATTGAGAACTAAGCAACCCCACTCTGGAGCCTACCAAAGTGTAACACCAAGGAAAAAGACAGGTGTTTCCCCCGTTCCCCCCATCCTGCCTCAGGCTGCCACATGAAATGAGTGACTGAGGACTGGTGGATCCTGAAGCTTCAGGGGTAGCAGCCACAGAGTTTGCTAGGCTGCGGGTGGTGGAAGTGGGCACCACCATAAGCTGTGCCAGGAAGACTGGAGACGATAACAGCATGGGTTTATGGACTGGTCTGGATACCCAGAAAGGGAGCATTTGTGGGACACCCTTGGAGACTCTAAGAAATACTTGGTCTGGGAGAGTTGACATTCAACTTGAGCACCTGGGGTATGTGGCAGTAAAATGTGGGCCAGGATACTCATGGACCTCATACATTTTTGTTAATGAGAACTAGGGACATTGGGCACATATCACATAATACCATATACTGTTCTCTGACCCCAAATAAAAAAAATATTAAAAGAAAAGAAAACATGGTTTCTGATCGATCTGAAGCCAAAGGGGGAGGGGAACAGTAAGGCAAAGAGAATATTTTGATTGGACTAACTTGATCTCTTTCATGCAAATGTGAAACAATTAACAGAGATGGCCTGATTTGATTTTTTTACAGTAGAATTTAACTAACACAATTACAAATTATTCCCAAATCTTGTTCACGTTTAAGAAGTCTTCACGTGTTCTCTTCTGTGTTTTATCTAACTTGCTTTTGGAAACCAAAGGCAGAAGTGGTTTTCCACCTCCCACTGAGAATAATGGGACACATTCCACACAGTGCAGACAGGTAGGTTCTCCACAATTGGTAGCTGGACAAGGTGACCAGAAGCATGGTAAACACCATTCTTCAAACTGACAGATGCAGAGTTGGAAGAGAGAGAGCTTACAACTCTTCTATGAGTTCAAATAATTCATCTCCCCAGTGAAGATGAGAGACATGGACTCAGTCAGCCCAAGAAACCTCACCCCTGTTCACCAGCTAACTAGTGGCAAAGCAGAGAACTGAACATACCTCTCAATATTCTAGGCCCCCCTTTCCACAAATCATTAAAATGGTTCGTGAAGATACTTTAAAACCACTCCTAAAAAACATCCCCAAGCTCAGCCATTGTATCATACCTTGGAGTATGCTCTTTACTATAACGTCTGTGTGATTAGCCAGGAGATCTGCCTTGGTGATCGCAGCCAGAGACAGGTAGTTGGACATATTCCTGCATAGTTCCCTGTTGCTTCTGTGGAGGAATTTCACTGCGATGGGGATGGCTAATGCCATCACAGGGGGCCGGTTGTAATTCTGAGGAAACATAAGAAAGCAACAAATAATAAGTCGTTCATTATTTATTCATCCAAAAAATATTTATTGAGCTAATCTCCAGAATGCAGCTGTGAAAACACGGGCCCCACCCTGTTTTCATTATATAGGGGCCTCTGGGGATTCTTGCCCTTGCTGGGGAAACTTGGAGGCAAACAGGCAGTGAATAGGCTGATGAGGGCACGGACGGGCAAGTGCAGGATGCTGAGGGAACAAAGGAGAAATACAGAACCCAGTCCTGGAGGGTGTCAAGAAGCTTTCTGGAGGGAGCGATGTCTTAGCTGGACCTGGTGGATGAACAGGAGATGGTTCCATGATGGCAAGGAAAGAGGTGGACAGAAGAGGTGACCGAGAGCAGGCACCACTGGAACTGAATAGTTTTGCACAGTAGGAGTACGGTACCTGTGGGAAGGTTGGGGTGTGGGGAAGTGAGCACAGGGACAGGAGAAGTGAAAGGGGCATGATTTTGAAAGATCTGGCATTCCGTGATAAGGAATTTGGAATTGATCCTTACGGTGATCAGGAATCATTGATGACAAAAATTAACTCCTCAGATTTATATATAACAACCTAAGGAGTGTTGAACACGGTACCTTCTGACTGTATCTTAAAAACTCAGCCAATGAGATTCAGAAGAAAAAAGTGAATGAACATAAGACTAAAAACTACAGAAATGCTGACTCCTAAAATAATTCTCTTTGATTTACTTTGTGATTGGCCATCAATATCCTTATATATAAAATAGTGCTATCAACTTTAATCACTTAATTAGGGAATAGTTAAAAATATAAATTATTTCCTTAAAAATGAATGGTTTGGGATGCCTGGGTGGTTCAGTGGGTTGAGTGTCTGCCTTCAGCTCAGGTCATGATCTCAGGGTCCCGGAATTGAGTCCTGAGTCAGGACTCAGTCCCAGTTCAGTGGGGAGCCTGCTTCTCCCTCTGCCTGCCACTACTTCTGCTTGTCCTCTCTCTCTCTCTGACAATTAAATAAATATATATATATATTTTAAAGAATTTGTCCTCACTGCCATCAACTATTCTGACCATCAACCCCATCCTTTAGCCTATTAGGCAAAGGCTGCACACTGCACGCTGTGTTTGATTTCATATTATTATATTAGAAATAAAAGGCAGTTATTTTTCTGTAACCATTCATGTGAAAAGTGCTTATATCTTTCCAGCTGTGAATTACTCCCTCTAATACCACGCACAATTCTGGGTTTGGGGTAGGTATTCAATAAACATCTGAGAAACTGAGCAACTAATGAAGAAAATGTAAATCTATTGTGATAGTTGTCATCAGGAACATAATGTGACAGAAAGGAAGGCATGGAGGTGGGGGGCCCATTTGCTCCCATGTCTCTTGTTTAGGTTGCTGCCAGCAATGGCTGAGTATGGGTCTGAACCCCCAATGTCATCCATTTTCTGGACTAGCTGATTGGACAGGTGAGTTGTTATACACTTGTTAGCCAATTCCTACTTCTATGGCCAAGGTGCCATGATACTACTTTTTTTCTTTTTTCTTTTTTCTTTTTTTTTTTTTTTGATTAACACATAATGTATTAATTGCTTCAGGGGTACAGTTCTGTGATTCATCAGTCTTACACAATTCACAGCACTCACCATAGCACATAACCTCCCCAATGTCCTTAACCCAGCCACCCTATCCCTCCCCGCCACAACCTCAGCAACCCTCAGTTTGTTTCCTGAGATTAAGAGTCTCTTATGGTTTGTCTCCCTCTCTGGTTTCATTTTGTTTCATTTTTCCCTCCCTTCCCCTATGATCCTCTGTCTTGTTTCTCAAATTCCTCCTATCAGTGAGATCATATGATAATTGTCTTTCTCTGATTGACTTATTTCACTTAGCATAATACCCTCTAGTTCCATCCACATCAGTGCAAACAGCAAGATTTCATTTTCTGATGGCTGCATAGTACGCGGGTTTCCATAGTGTAATGGTTAGCACTCTGGACTCTGATGGCTGCATAGTATTCCATTGTATATATATACCACATCTTCTTTATCCATTCAGCCATGATACTTCTTTCTAATGGGGGCATTTGCACCTTTGGCTTCAGGGGTCATCAAATAACTCAGACATTGACCAAGCAGAGAATCACATTTCATTTGTCCAAATGATAGGTTCAAGAATGGGAAAGTTACCCAATTACAGTTAAGGAGTCATTAAAGGGCTCTGTGAAAGAGATTCTCTCTTCTATTCAATCTAAAGTGTTGAGCATGGAAGACCAAGAGTAGCTACTGCCAGATTGTGACCTCAGTAGGAGAGACTCTGTATGAGATACAAGGCAATATGCATCTGAGAGACATGTTGAGAGACAATAGGTCCTGGTGGCATCATTTGTGCCCTATGCATTAGGCTGTGTTGAGGCCAATATTTGCCCCCAATTTTTCTAAGTGAGTCAATTAACTCTTTTGTGCTAAAGCTTTTTTCCCCTCTTGGTCCCTAGAAACAAAAACAGACCTATAAAGCCTTAATCCATTTCTGTAGTTCCACCCATTTTCCAGATTCAAGGGTCAACCTGACTCCTGAGCAGAGAAAGTCAGTATTTAAAAACCTAACCTGATATTCCACGCTTAAGTCAGCCATCTTGCAAGTTCTGACCCTATCCCTTTGTAACAAACCCTGTGCTTCTGTAGCCGTTCCACTCACTAGGTTTCTGTCCTATCCTTCTTAGAGTTCCTAATGGCGTCTAACTATTGGGACCATGGCTTGCAGCCAGACTTCTCTGATAGCAGGCTTTGACTTTATCTTGAGTATTTCCTCTCCTGGTGAATTTAATTGGGCCTGATTGGACTGGGCCATTACTGATGTGATGAGCTGTGAGGCCTCCCTGGGAGGCTGGCTGCTTGCTGCCTTTTAGCTTTAGAAGTCTGAATGTGTGCTTAGTCAGGCCAGACAGAATTGTTTGGATCCACTGATGCTAACTCACACCAAGGGATTTCCCAAAGCCCGGTGCATAATCAGGCATGCCAGTTTACTCGTCTACAGTGAGGGTCTTTCCTAGGTCAGACTCTTTCACATTATCAGGATATCAGGAACCAGATTACTAACCAGAATGCTCACTGATGGGCACAAAATCAGATAAGAGCAGAGAGAGATCCTGAGGGTTATGTCATCCTGCCATGGTGAAACCCAACTCAAATAACAATCCTACCCCATAACCAAATCCCCATCTCTAGTGACTGACTGGAACTTTCCTATCCATCAGATTCAGTCTCTACCCACTGCCTCCAAACACACACACAAAACAGTACTGGGTAATTGTGCTAACTGTGCCATAATAATGACCCCCCAACTGAGCATCCTCCTTTTTGTTGACATATTCTTCAGAGTATGTTTAGGAAGTGGTGCTGTTTAGCAAAGTCAATTGATTTGTTCAATTTCTCTTTATAATCTTATTCTAGCCCTGCTCCCTTGAGGTAGTTACCTCAATTATAGCATTTGGGTATTCCCCAAACCCTTCAGTCTCACCTATACAATTTTTAGGTTGCCCCTACAGACAGCCAATCTTTCCATCATGCATAGATTTTTGCTAGTTTAACTTTGAGATGACACATCTTTATCCCTGTCATGGCTGATCAAAGCCCTGGTTTGAGAGTGGAACACAATCACACAATTCTTCTCAGAGCTTTCCAATAAAGAACTTTGTGCCCAGGGTTACTTTATCTACTCTGAGCCTTTAGCCAAGGACAACTTGCTGCTGTCTCCCATTAGAGGAATACATCTCCAAGCACATTTACCTGTAACTTGCTTAGAAACCACAGACGGCAGCATTGGGGAGTACGACTCATGTTCTTACTAATTGTGAACACAGACTGTGACAGACCAATGAAAATCAGTACTTGCAGCAACTGATATTTTTAAACCTTGGGGGTGAGCTAATGTTTGCCAGCAACCATGAAAGAACAGGCTGTCTTAACCAATTCCATCATATTCTTCTTACAACAACTCTAGATGTTCTAGAGAAAAATAGTAGGCAACCATGAAAGTCTTTGAAGTGTGATTTCTAAGTGAAATGTGTAAAATTTTTTTAAAACTGTAATGTCCTTGTTTTTTAATAATGACAGTATACTTTAAAAAATGCAGAAGAATGAAACTGGGCCATTTTCTTATACCACACACAAAGATAAACTCAAAATGGATGAAAGCCCTCGACGTGAGAGACCTCGACGTGAGACAGGAATCCATCAGAATCCTAGAGGAGAACACAGGCAGCAACCTCTTTGACATCGGCTATAGCAACTTCTTGCTAGACACACCTCCAAAGGCAAGGGAAGCAAGGGCAAAAATGAACTATCGGGCCTTCATCGAGATAAAAAGCTTTTGCACAGCAAAGGAAACAGTTAACAAAACTAAAAGGCAACCTACAGAATGGGAGAACATATTTGCATATGTTTTATCAGATAAAGGGCTACTATCCAAAATCTATAAAGAACTTAAACTCAACACCCAAAAAATCCAGTCAAGAAATGGGCAGAAGACATGAACAAACATTTCCCCAAAGAAGACATCAAAACCACAGTGAGATACCACCTTGCACCCATGAGAATGACTAAAATAGAAAACTGAGGAAAACAACAAGTGTTGTTTTCTGAGGAAAAGTGTTGTTTTCTGAGGAAAACAACAAGTGTTGGAGAGGATATAGAGAAAGGGGAACCTTCTTACAGTGCTGGTGGGAATGCAAACTGGTGCAGCCACTCTGGAAAACAGTACGGAGGTTCCTCAAAAAGTTAAAAATAGAACTATCCTCTGACCCAGCAATTGCACTACCAGGTATTTATACAAAGGATACAAACAGTGATCCGAAGGGCCACCTGCACCCCGATATTTATGGCAGCAATGTCCACAACTGCCAAAGTATGGAAAGAGCCCAGATGCCCATCGACAGATGAATGAATAAAGAAGTCGTGTGTATACACACACACACACACACACACACACACACACGAATATTACTCAGCCATCAAAAAGGATGAAATCTTACCATTTACAATGACATGAATGGAACTGGAGGGTATTATGCTAAGTGAAATAAGTCAGTCAGAGAAAGACAATTATCATATGATTTCACTCATGTGTGGAATTTAATAAACAAAACAGATGAACATAGGGGAAGGGAAGGAAAAAAAATAAGATCGAAATAAGGAGGCAAGCCATAGGTGAACTCTAGGAAACAAACTAAGGGTTGCTGGAGGAAATGGGTGGGGATGGGGTAATTGGATGAAGGGCATTAAGGAGGGCACGTGATGTAATGAGCATTGGGTGTTATATGCAACTGATGAATCACTAAATTCAACCTCTGAAACTAATAAAACTAGATAAATAATAAAAGTCAAATAAAATAAAAGTATAATGTCATTATTAAAAAGCAAAACAAAACTTCAACACACTCAACTTTTCTATTTTCCTCTCACATATGTCATCTGGAAATCTTTCAAATGACAGGAGGAGTAAAATATTAAGCAAAGAGCACATCGCTTGTTTGAACACCAAGGAATTACTTCCAAAAGCTTTCAATCTCTAACTAGCGTCTAGACCATTTCTAGTGTATCAAGAAGCCATGGGCACTGATGACAGAAACGGGATATGAGCATGGGCCTGGGAGGCCAAGAAGAGGCTAGAAAGACACAGGTCCCATGGACTTAGCAGTTACCATCCAACCTCCTTCTAATGGCTGAGCTTCACTCTCTGGTAGATCTCAGGCCCATGAATTTATGTTATCTTTTTTTTTTTTTAATTTCTTTTCAGCATAACAGAGTTCATAGTTTTACACCAAACCCAGTGCTCCATGCAATGCGTGCCCTCCACAATACCCACCACCAGGCTCCCCCAACCTCCCGCCCCCCGCCCCTTCAAAACCCTCAGGTTATTTTTCAGAGTCCATAGTCTCTCATGGTTCATCTCCCCCCCAATTTCCCTCAACTCCCTTCTCCTCTCAATCTCCCCATGTCCTCCGTGTTATTTGTTATTATTTAGATCACAGAAATGCTAATGGTACACACGCAGAGAAAACCCAATGATCACTTGTACAAACAAACCACATTAACACCAGCTGTTACTGTGGGAGCTTACAATGGCCCTTGCCCCTCGGTGCAGATGTGAGCTTGTTGGTATGTGTATCATCTTACCTACAATTCAGTGCCCAGTACTCAGGGAACACACTCAGTGAGGTACAGGGTAGATATAAAGACTTGCTCATGGGGACGGTTATTTTTAGCTATAGAAGCAGAACAAAAGGTCTTTGTTCTACGGATGCCAAGAATTATATTTCCTAACTAGATTAACACCAATTTGAGCTTTTGGTGGAGGTTTTCCTTTTGAAAACATGAGCTTTGGGAACATTTCCCGGAGTTTCAGAATTGAAAAGAATAAAGCGAAGTAAAAGAGATATCTATCTGAGATGATAGCAACTAAAAAGCTCTTTGGCTCTTGGACTTTGAATTCAACTAAAAGCCATAAAAGAGTAATCTCAAGAAATATTAAGTGTCATTTATTAAAATCACTGTTTTATGGCTTTTCACCCTGCCTCACTGATCAGATAATCAAACAAGCAAATTTTGGATTTTTATATAAATTGCTTGGTTCTTAGCAGCATAGGCATATATAAAATTTAAATGGCACATACACCTAAATTTTCCCACTGGATTTTCAGACAGGTAATAAAAGAGTGGGTCTCAGTAACCTGGGAGGTTGTGTCCCAGTCTTCTCCCATTTTTTTTTTTTTTTTTGCCATGGGCTTTTGTGGCATTAACTGACTAGAAAGTACTGGGACTCATTCTAGAGAGAAATATAGCTGTTCTGCAGAATCCAGAAGGCAGCCACATCTCCTGATCTATTTAATCATTCATTCATTCATTCATTCATTCAATAAATATTATTTTGAGCACTTACTATGTGCTATTTACTATTCTAGGTGCTAGGATCATCAGTAAAACAGAGCTTCTCTTTTGGGGAGGGGGAGACAAGCAATGAACAATGGCTAAAATAAATATCTAAACGAATAGCTTGTTAGAAAGCACTGAGTGCTATTTTAGATTATGCCAACCAGAATCGATACTCATGCAGCATTTCCTGTGTCCCAAATATTTTATGTCTATTATCTAATGACAATGTAATCCTCACAGCAAACTCATGAGGCAGCTGCAGCATTTTACAGATGAGGAAAGCAAGGCACCAAAAGGTAGAACTGCCCAAGATCACACTGCAAGTAAATGGTTGAGTTGCTATTGCCTATTGAATAAACTTCTTGGTCAAAGTCACCAATTCTGCCTCTAGGAGCTGCAAAGGAAATGCTCTCAAAAATGTCCAAGGCACTTCACATGCAATACCAGCCAGCAACAGACTGAATCTTATATATCATTAACTGAAGAGGAAATAAGAAAATTAAAATGTGGAATCAAGGCGAAGGGATGGTTGGTCCATCTACAAAAAAAAGAAAAATACTTTCTGAGATTCAACTGTGAATATGAGGACTATTGTGATTCTTCTCTCCTGCCCCCAGACAACCCCCTTTAGCTATCTATCCCCTTCTTCATACAGTCATCACCAACATGAGCAGAGATGGAGAAAGAGAGGAGATGCTGAGCTTACTTGGCAACAGCTCTGTAAGCAGTTTGGTTGGTAAAGATGCTCTAACCGCCTTAGCTAGTAAAACCAGGCACTGACTCTCAACCTCATCATGGTTGGCCTGTCAGTTCAAGCTAGAATTTCATTCTAGGACCTCAGCTGTGTCAATAATTACAGCCTCCTTGCAGTACCTTTTTATTTTCTTCAACCCTCCCCAGGTTTGAATGGATCCTAGAATGCAATGGGCCTTACAGGGAGTATCTTCCCTTTCAGGATTTTTCTAGAAGCAAAAAAATAGGCATTGGCCAACTCCACATAGCAACCTGGTTGGAGGAAACTATGGTAGGAAATAGGTACTTCTGGAGAGTAGCTAGACCACAAATGGAGATTGCTTTTCTAATAAAGGATGGTTCTCACCAGCAGCATGTGGAGTTATGCCCATTTTACAGAAGACAGAACTAAAAGATAAAATAACTTGCCAAGATCTCATTTATAGAAGACTAAGAACATTTGACTCAAAGGCCCTTAAGCTCCAAATCTATTTGCTGTTCTACCTCTCAGCATCTCCTGCAGGAGTTAGAATTTTAGACCAGAAAGGAAGCTAAGAGATCATCTGGTTCATCCTGTTTTATCAAGGACAGGTTGTGAGACTTGCTTAGGGACATGGGGTAGGCGAAAGAAACCAGAACTCACAGGTGCATGTCACACAGGTACTGATTCTGTACAGAAGAATGTATAGAAGGCAAACACTGGAACTCTAAAAACTACTTTAAGGTAAACGTGCCAAGTTCATTAACATAGGGACCAAGAAAAGAGAGAATAAAATATATAATTACTAATTAAAAGTGGAAAAGGAAGGAGTCACCTGAAGTAGTTTAAAAAAAAGCAATGAGGGGAAAAAAAGAAGGTTTCTGTGTGTGGGAACATATTTAGCCTGAAATGATAGTGAAATGGCCAGGGGGGAAAAATCAAGTTAAAATGGCCAAGGATGTGGGAAGAACTGGTAGGTCCATGCCTGATAGTGTGATTCTGGCATTACTTATCTGGGGGAGGTAGATGGGTAGAGAAGGAATCACTCTTTCTTTGGTGTTTTGTTATTTTTTGGGTTTTGTGTAAGCTCAAAATGCTAAGTGGTTGGCTTTAAAGTTGATCTACTGTTTTATTTTACTGAAAAAACAGAGCAGAATATGAGTCATCTGGATTTCTACATGGTTCCCACAAGATCCTAAATTACATGTAGTACAAAATCGTGTTTTTGATATTTACCACAGGCCAAAAATTTTCCCTTAAAATTTGATCAAAGCTACACAGCAAAGCTGCAACCACAGCCTTGCCTTTGGATCCTAGGGCTAACTTTCTGGAACCACATCCCCAGGGGGGCCTGCACAAATCACTAAACTTGGCGGAAAAGCAAGTTTGCCTTTAGGGCTCCCTGCCTTCCATTTTAATACCTTCTGCTTCCTTGGAGGGTGCACAATGAACAGCCTGTGCCCACACTGGCCCTTCAGGCTGGAGTCACCCCTTTCTGTGACTCACTTGTCCCTCTCAACCAAGAGGCTTACCCTGTAGCCCTATTCTCTGTCCCTTCCCAAAATATCCGTGCTTGGGCTTCGGGTCCTGCTCTTGACAACCCTACAAATTCATTTTCTTGGAGTCACTGATCAGCATGAAATTACATTTTTATTCCCCCCCCCCATCTTCAACCCCCCTTTTCAAAAATTTATTTTACTGTTATGTTAGTCACCATACAGTACTTCATTAGTGTTTGATGTAGCCCTCCTTGATTCATTGTTTGTGCATAACACTCAGGGCTCCAAGCCCCTTTTTAAGTAGGAGATCTAACGTCTTCGCCCAGAATCAACCATCCCCTTTATGTTTAAATTTGGGGCAGTTTGAAGGGCAGCCTGCTTAAAATTCTTTGACCTTGATCTCAGGGCACAAATCTGGACTTCTGTACAAGCTTGGAATCTTCTATATGCTTGAAATGTCCTCTTCCTCTACATTTCATCATTGCTCATGGTTCATAACCCTTTGCAAATGTGGTCTCCATCCAGAAAGACTTCCTGACTCTCTAGAACTGTGCTGACATAGGAACCATGACCCATGGGAAGCAACTGAGCACACGAAATGTGACCACTTCAAAGTAACATGTGCTAAAACACACAACAGATTTATAAGACTTGTATACAACAAAAGTATAATATCTCCTTTTATATCATGCATTGAAATAATTTTTTGGATATACTGGGTTAAGGAAAATATATTATCAAATGGATCTCATTGGTTCCTTTTCTCTTCTTTTTAATGTGAAATTTTGAAAATTTGAAATTACAATGTGGCTTATGTTTATGTTTCAAATTACAAAATTTGAAAATTTGAAATTACATATGTGGCTTATGTTTGTAGCTTACGTTCCATTTCTATTGGATAGCGCTGCTCTAGAGTCCAAACCAATAGTTTTGAAATCACAGTGGGAGCTGGGGAATATGGATGATTTGTGAATTTCTGTCTGAATGTCTGTGGAAAGGCATTTTGGAGTAAGATAATCTATGTCTCTGATGAACATCAACAACATATTTAAGATAATCAGTGAAGAACAGATGTATTAGGTCTTTGCAGCATTAATCTTTCACTAACTTTGACAAAATCCCCATTTCCTCCCCTCCTGTCCCTAACCCTGGGGATGAAGAAAAAACAGTGTGAGAGGGTATGTAGAATCATTTTTTTCAGTAGATCATTGTCTGGTCTAGACAGACAAAATGGAATACAGTCCACTTAAGTATAGACAGCTGTGAAGAGGAAGGTGAAGGGGAGGAGGGGAGGGGAGGAGGGGAGGGGAGGAGGAGAGAGAAAGGTGGAGGGGGTGGGAGTGGAGAGAAAGGAGGAGGGGGAGGAAGAAGGAAAGAAGAAAGGAGGTTAATAGTAGATGTCACGTACAGTGCTAAATACTTTCACATAATCAGAATTTCCTAAACTGGGCTCAGAAACCATAGTTCTGAGGGGTATTCATAAATGTTGTGTTGGGGATAGGGAGGGAAAAGGAAGTTTCCTGGACATATCAGAACCAAAAACACTGTACTAAACAAAATTAATGAGCTTTCTTAATTGCAGGACTCTTCAGAGCCTTTAATATGCTATGAAACATATGACAGCCCAAAAGAGAAAAATTGAATTTAGTGTTTCCAAACTTACTTGACCATTGAATCCTCTGTTGAAAAACACATATCAACAGCACCAACATTTACTGGTTGGTAAAATTTGTCCTAGGCAATGTCATCTCATCTGTATTTTAAGGCAAGAAACTGTGGCTTAGGAAGTTAAGTGACTTCCCTACCATTTCAATCTTATATAGTTGGTTTTTGGCTGAGCCCAAATTCCAAATTCATGTTTACACCAGAGGAAGGACTTTTTTTTTTTTTTAAGTAGGCCCCATGTCCAACTTGGGGCTCAAACTCATGATCCCGAGATCAAGTCACATGTTTTATCAACTGAGCCAGCTGGGCACAGTTAGAATGGCAAATATTATCATCGTGGAAAATTCACAATACATATAATGGTACATGTAAAGATGATTAAATCACTTCTCTCCACATATTCTAAGTTCATGGTCCCTCAGTTCGGACCCCACCCCTCCTTGGTCTGCTTGGATAAAAGAGGTCTTTTAGTTCTGAATTTTCATCATTTGGATCTTGGCATACATTAATGTTAGGCTTAGATATGCCTGTGTCTTATCTGTCTAAATAGACTGGAGCTTGCTGCAGCCATTACTTTGAATTCCCCACAGTGTGTCCTGCAGACAGAAGAGGCTCTCTAGAACCTTGTGGGGCTCAGCTGTTGATGGTATGTGGGGTCTTATTCCCAGATCTGAGGGCTAGAGAAACATTAGCTCTTGGTTCAAAGATACCACTTTCACCGAAGTTGCAAAGCCAGTGTCAAACAGCGTGATGGTGAACGCTGACATACCTGTAAAATACAACTCATGATATCAGAAGCAATTTTTGCGTGGGGAGTGTCTTCATCTTTCCCAGAGGATCTCAGGTTGTGCTCCAGGCAGGAGTCCCAGAGCCCCACCAGGGCCTCTGCATGCTTTTCAATTGACTCCGTCTCTCTGATGGCTGTCGTGATTCTCGTGATGCAGATTTCAACCACTGCCTGGTCATTGTTATTGGTCTGGTAATCCTAGTTGAAAGAAAACCTTCATGTTAAATAACAGTCTGGAAAGTTCTCTTCCAAAGGACTGACAACATGCCAGCTAATACACTTAGCAAAGGGGCGTGCCGTACCCTGAGCTAAGGGGTAAGGCCCAGTACAATGAGGGCCTTCTGCCTCGGAGAAGAGAATCTGGTGGACGAGGCGATATGCAAATATGCTGAAACAGAGCGGGTTCCTGCTGTCACAGACCCACAGCCAGTGAGCCGGGAGAGTCCAAAGAAGCTTAATTATACACTTGCCAAGTAGGGTTTAATTTTCAGGCTGTTTCAGTTTCTAAGTCTGTTACAGGTCAGGGTTGACTTTTTTCCTCTGACAGTTCAGTGATTTTTGTGAAATGTTTCAAATCACCCTCCAATTTCCCCTCATAAACATTCTTTCTCTCTTACTACACAACAGAATACACCATTTCAGCTCTCTCTTTTTGGTTCAAATAACTACCAAATCCACGTTAGCTTTCCCCAACCAAATTTCCCTTTATTTAACTATCTAATTCTCCCTCAAATATCTAATCATCTTAATTGGGAGGTAATAAGACTCTCCAAGATCTAAATGTGAAAAATCAGCCCATGATTTTAATTCAGAAAACTGGTTTGTCCGTAGCCTGGCAGACTGACAAAAATGAAAACATAATCGAGCAGTGAAGCAATTTGATCCTTACACCACCATGCGCGATGGGAGATGGGAAGTGAGGGGGCTTCTCTGTCCAACTGTGAGCTCCAGCCCTGACAATCTGGATTAGTTATCTTATCTAATGCTGCAGTCAACATCTTATGCACGAAGCCCTCTCCATGCTCAGATTATTGATGGTCAGAGTCTTCAGAAGTGGAAATTTCTGGGACAAAAGACAGGAACACTTCTAGGGCTTATGATACATACTGTCATACTATTTTCCAGAAAGATCTTACTGATATATATTCCCATCAGCTGGGTGAAAGCATGTTTTCCCCATTGTGCCTTTGCAAGCGCAGAGTATTATTTGTGCTAATTTGATCAGTGAAAAACAGTTATCTCATTGCTGTTTTACTTGGAATTTCCTGATCAGAAGTGAGGTTGAGTATTTTCACATGCTTATTGGCCATTTGTAGTTCTTCCCTTGGGAATTGCCCACTTTATCCTGTGTCAATTTTTTCCTGAGATGAAATGGCAAAATTAGTATTATAAAAGAACTGGAAAATGAGACAGGCAAACAGAAAAGACAACTCTGAGATAGAAACTGATGTGTATGGAGATCACCAAGCATGCTTTCTTAGCCAGCATACATATGAGTGTTATGTAAACATATAATATGAAATCTTCAGACATTAATACATCCCCACATTCCTAGAATGAACACCACTTGGTTTGGCAGATTATTTTAGAATATTTTCTTTTACCTTCCCCCTTTGTTGGTGACTGTATATTTTAATGCAGCAGACATTCATATGTGTCTTGGTTCATGAACACCAAAATTCCAGTTTCCTGCTAAAAAGAGAAGTGCTTTGATGGAGAATTCCGAAAGCATTCTGGAGTGAAGCTGGAGTATACAGGAGAAATTAGTGTGTCAGCAAGATTGTTTAACAAAAGGCATATATTCTAAGATTTCTAACTACAAGAGTTAAACAGCTGTTTATAAGGATAAATCAGTGCACACTGGTCACAATTTCAGTGAACATATTAATATATTAGGTGTAGGTGCATCAGTTATGAATGTTGATATTACTGTGACTCTATTGAACTAAGAATTTCCTGTGATATACCACTTTACTAAGGAAGAGATTTTTTTAACTAGAGACAATTTATAAATTTAAATCCCTATGTATGACATCAAGAAAAGCATTCTCCAAAAAGGAGGTTTCCTCAAAAAAAGGTTGAAAACCCAAAAAGCTGTTAACTACTTCAACAAATATTCAAAAAGACAAAGGAAATTTTTTAAAAAAATTAATGATGTGATTGACCAGTCTAAAGATTTTTGCCAGGGGATCAGCTTTGCAATTAGGGCTTTCCTAACTCACATTCCACCCTGATCTTATGAAATATATATGTCTGCATACATATGTGTTCATGTTCAAGTTCAACCTTGAATCATTACCTGTGCATATTAAAATCAGTAACTTCTGAGAACTAGATCTATTTAATATCAAATCTATCAAAGTGGGTGTAGAGATTCATAGTCACAGTAACCTGGTCATTGTTAAAGTTTAAGTAGCTTACCCTAAAGCAGTGGGGAGGTCAAATTATAAGGTGGGAAAATGAAAAATCCACACATTGTGCTGCTCCAAGGCTAGTTATGGGGAAGGGTCACCCCCATCCAGCTATGGATACCACTCCTCCACATCAACATCCATAAACCATAAAGCCCTCACACTACTTATGCTCTGAACAGTCTTCAGGGGATGGCCCACTGGAAAAAGGGAATGTGGAACATCTGAAATAAAGCACTTAGTGATGGGAATGACATAGGAGTAGAAGTTGGAAGGGAAGAAGGAAAACATCTTGAGGACCATTTCTCCCTCCTTTCCGTGAGAGACAGCATAGCATAGCAGTTAAAAGTATGGACGCTTGTCGGTGCACAGAGCCATATTCTGCTCTTACCAGCTCTGCAATCTTGAGCAATCACTTATCTCTCTGTACCTCAGTAGCCTAATCCTTAAAATCGGCGTATTATGGGGGAGGAGTCAAGATGGCGGAGAAGTAGCAGGCTGAGATGACATCAGGTAGCAGAAGATCAGCTAGATAGCTTATCAAACCATTCCGGACACCTACAAATCCAACAGGAGATCGAAGAGAAGAAGAGCAGAAGTTCTAGAAACAGAAAATTGATCACTTTCTAAAAGGTAGGACTGGCAGAAATGTGAACCCAAAGTGATGGGAAGATAGACCGCGGGGGGAGGGGCCGGCTCCCAGCAAGCAGCAGAGCAATGGAGCACTAAATCAGGACTTTTAAAAGTCTGCTCCACTGAGGGACATTGCTCCAGAGGCTAAGCTGGGGTGAAGCCCACACGGGGACAGCGTGGCCTCAGGTCCTGTGGGGTCACAGAAGGATCGGCGGTGTCTGAGTGTTGCAGAGCTCACAGGTATTAGAGCGGGGAAGCCGGCTACAGAGACAGAGCCAAGGAGTGAGCTTGCAGCTCGGGGTTACCTTGAACCGTGATCTGTGGCACGGGCCACTGCTCTGTGAGCAGGGACCCTACAAGATCCAGGGAGAGGCCCCTGGAAGAGCTCACGGATCTGTGGGGTTCAGAGACTCCAGGCGGGGCTGTGGGCCAGAAACACAGACACTTGGTCACAGGCTGGGTGAGCTCAGAGTGCGGCCGGAGGCCAGGGAGGCGGGAGTGATTGGGCACTTTTCTCCGAGGATGCACTGAGTAGGGCCCCAAGCTCTCAGCTCTTCTGGGCTGGAGATTGGGAGGTCGACATTTTCATTCCCATCCTCTGGAACTCTATGGAAAGCGGTCAGGGAACAAAAGCTCCCAAAAGCAAACCCGAGTGGATTACTTAGCCCAGCCCCTGGTAAGGCACTTAGCCTAGGGCAAAGACGCTTGAGAATCACTACAATAAGCCCCTCCCCCAAAAGATCAACGAGAAATCCAGCCAAGACCAAGTTCACTTACCAAGGAGAACAGCGGAACTCCAGAGGAGGAGAAAGCAAAGCATGGAATTCATGGTTTTCTCCCCATGGTTCTTTAGTTTTGCAAAGTTAATTAATTTATTTTTTTTTCTTCTGCTAAATTTTGTTTAACTTTTACCCTTTCCTCTTTTAACATTTTTTAACTAGTTTATCTTAACAATACCTTTCATTAAAAAAATCATTTTTGAAACTTCATTATCATAGTCATATTTATCCTTCATTGTATCTAACTTTATTTTTTGTATACACATAGTGTTTTTTCTTCTAAAAAATCTTGGTGTACAACTTCTTCTAATAGATCAAAATACACCTTAAATCTAGCACAGGGCTTTCTTCTAGTCTCCAACCTGAGCAAATTCTCTTCACTTTCTTTTTCTCTATTCTCCCAATCAACTTATCAACTACTTTTTTAGAAGTTAAAAAAAAATTTCATCTTTAGAGTCATATTCCATCCCTGCATTGTGTTTACCCTTATATATGTTTTTCATTTTTTAAAATTTTGGTAGGTAGTTTCTTCTAAGAGACCAAAATACTCCCAAAATTAAGTGGGTGACCCTGTTCTATTCACCAGTCTAATATATATATTTTCTTTTTTATATTTTTTCTTTATTATTTTTCTTTTTTAAATTTTTTTTTCTGAACTTTTTTTACCCCCTTTTTTCCCCCCATGATTTGGGGTCTCTTCTAATTTGGTTAAAGCACATTTTCCTGGGGTCTTTGTCACCTTTTTAGTATTTTATTCACTCCTTCATATATTCTTATCCAGATAAAATGACAAGGCAGAAAAACTCAGCACAAAAAAAAGAACAAGAGGCAGTACTGAAGGCTAGGGACCTAATCAATACAGACATTGGTAATATGTCAGATCTAGAGTTCAGAATGACGATTCTCAAGGTTCTAGCCAGGCTCGAAAAAGGCATGGAAGATATCAGGAAACCCTCTCTGGAGATATAAAAGTCCTTTCTGGAGAAATAAAAGAACTAAAATCTAACCAAGATGAAATCAAAAACGCTATTAATGAGGTGCAATAAAGAAATGGAGGTTCTTACTGCTAGGATAAATGAGGCAGAAGAGAGAATTAGTGATATAGAACACCAAACGATAGAGAATAAAGAAGCTGAGCAAAAGAGAGACAAACAACTACTGGATCACAGGGGAGAATCTGAGAGGTAAGTGATACCATAAGACAAAACAACATTAGAATAATTGGGACTCCAGAAGAAGAAGAAAGAGAGAGGGGAGCAGAAGGTATATTGGAGAGAATTATTGTAGAGAATTTCCCTAATATGGCAAAGGGAACAAGCATCAAAATCCAGGAGGTGCAGAGAACCCCCCTCAAAATCAATAAGAATAGGTCCACAACCCATCATCCAATAGTAAAATTCACAAGTCTTAGCAACAAAGAGAAAATCCTGAAAGCAGCCCGGGACAAGAAGTCTGTAACATACAATGGTAAGAATATTAGATTGGCAGCAGACTTATCCACAGAGATCTGGCAGGCCAGAAAGGACCGGCATGATATAGTCAGAGCACTAAATGAGAAAAACATGCAGGCAAGAATACTATATCCAGCTAGGCTATCATTGAAAATAGAAAGAGATAAAAAGCTTCCAGGACAAGCAAAAACTAAAAGAATTTGTAAACACCAAACCAGCTCTGCAGGAAATATTGAAAGGGGTCCTCTAAGCAAAGAGAGAGCCTAAAATTAGTAGATCAGAAAGGAACAGAGACAATATACAGTAATAGTCACCTTACAGGCAATACAATGGCACTAAATTCATATCTCTCAACAGTTACCCTGAATATAAAGGGACTAAATGCCCCAATCAAAAGACACAGGGTATCACAATGGATAAAAAAACAAAACCCATCAATATGCTGTCTACAAGAAACCCATTTTAGACCCAAAGACACCTCCAGATTTAAAGTGAGGGGGTGGAAAACAATTTACCATGTTAATAGACATCAAAAGAAAGCTGGGGTGGCAATCCTTATATCAGATCAATTAGATTTTAAGCCAAAGACTGTAATAAGACATGAGGAAGGACACTATATCAGAGTCAAAGGGTCTGTCCAACAAGAAGATCTAACAATTTTAAATATCTATGCCCCTAACATGGGAGCAGCCAACTATATAAACCAATTAATAAGAAAATCAAAGAAACACACCGACAATAATACAATACTAGTAGGGGACTTTAACACCTCTCTCACTGAAATGGACAGATCATCCAAGCAAAAGATCAACAAGGAAGTAAAGGCCTTAACTGACACACTGGACTAGATGGACATCACAGATATATTCAAAACACTCTATCCCAAAGCAACAGAATACGCATTCTTCTCTAGTGCACATGGAACATTCTCCAGAATAGATCACATCCTGGGTCATAAATCAGGTCTCAACCAGTATCAAAAGATTGGGATTATTCCCTGCATATTTTCAGACCACAATGCTCTGAAGCTAGAACTCAATCACAAGAAGAAATTTGGAAAGAACCCAGATACATGGAGACTAAACAGCATCCTTCTAAAGAATGAATGGGTTAACCGGGAAATTAAAGAATTGAAAAAATTAATGGAAACAAATGATAATGAAAACACAATGGTTCAAAATCTGTGGAACACAGCAAAGGCTGTCCTGAGAGGAAAATATATAGTGACACAAGCCTTTCTCAAGAAACAAGAAAGGTCTCAAAAACACAACCTAATCCTACACCTAAAGGAGCTGGAGAAAGAACAACAAAGGAAGCCTAAACCCAGCAGGACAAGAGAAATAATAAATATCAGAGGAGAAATCAATGAAATAGAAACAAACAAACAAACAAACAAAAAAAAAACGAAAGAAAGAAAGAAAATAGAAAAAAACAAAGAAAGTAGGAGCTGGTTCTTTGAAAGAATTAATAAGATTAATAAACCCCTGGCCAGACTTATCAAAAAGAAAAGAGAAAGGACCCAAATAAATAAAATCATGAATGAAAGAGGAGAGATCACAACCAACACCAAAGAAATACAAACAATTATAAGAACATATTATGAGCAGCTCTACTCCAGCAAATTTCACAGTCTGGAAGAAATGGATGCATTCCTAGAGCCATATAAACTACCACAACTGAACCAGGAAGAAATAGAAAATCTGAACAGACCCATAACCAGTAAGGAGATTGAAACAGTCATCAAAAATCTCCAAACGAACAAGAGCCTGGGGCCAGACAGCTTCCCAGGGGAATTCTACCAAACATTTAAAGAAGAATTAATTCCTATCCTCCTGAAACTGTTCCAAAAAATAGAAATGGAAGGAAAACTTCCAAACTCATTTTATGAGGCCAGCATCACCTTGATCCCAAAACCAGACAAGGATCCCATCAAAAAAGAGAATTACAGACCAATATCCTTGATGAACACAGATGCTAAATGCTCACCAAAATACTAGCCAATAGGATCCAACAGTACATTAAAGGGATTATTCACCACGGACCAAGTGGGACTTATTCCTGGGCTGCAAGGTTGGGTCAACATCTGCAAATCAATCAGTGTGATACAACACATTAATAAAAGAAAGAACAAGAACCATATGATACTCTCAATAGATGCTGAAAAAGCATTTGACAAAGTACAGCATCCCTTTCTGATCAAAACTTTTCAAAGTGTAGGGATAGAGGGAACGTACCTCAATATTATCAAAGCCATCTATGAAAAACCCACCGCAAATATCATTCTCAATGATGAAAAACTGAAAGCTTTTCCGCTAAGGTCAGGAACACGGCAGGAATGTCCGTTATCACCACTGCTATTCAACATAGTACTAGAAGTCCTAGCCTCAGCAGTCAGACAACATAAAGAAATTAAAGGCATCCAAATCAGCAAAGAAGAAGTCAAACTATCACTCTTTGCAGATGATATGATACTATATGTGGAAAACCCAAAAGATTTCACTCCAAATCTGCTAGAACTTGTATAGGAATTCAGTAAAGTATCAGGATATAAAATCAATGCACAGAAATCAGTTGCATTTCTATACACCAACAACAAGACAGAAGAAAGAGAAATTAAGGAGTCAATCCCATTTACAACTGCACCCAAAACTATAAGATACCTAGGAATAAACCTAACCAAAGAGGCAAAGAATCTGTACTCAGAGAACTATAAAGTACTCATGAAAGAAATTGAGGAAGACACAAAGAAATGGAAAAATCTTCGATGCTCATGGATTGGAAGAATAAATATTGTGAAAATCCCTATCCAAATCCCATCCATTTTTTCAAAGAAATGGAACAAATAATCCTAATATTTATGTGGAACCAGAATAGACCTTGAATAGCCAAAGGAATACTGAAAAAGAAAGCCAAAGTTGGTGGCATCACAATTCCAGACTTCAAGCTCTATTACAAAGCTGTCATCATCAAAACAGTATGGTACTGGTACAAAAACAGACACATAGATCAATGGAACAGAATAGAGAGCCCAGAAATAGACCCTCAACTCTATGGTCAACTAATATTTAACAAAGCAGGAAAGAATATCCAATGGAAAAAAGACGGTCTCTTCAACAAATAGTAATGGGAAAATTGGACAGTCACATGCAGAAGAATGAAACTGGATCATTTCCTTATACCGCACACAAAAATAGACTCCAAATGGATGAAAGACCTCAATATGAGAAAGGAATCCATCAAAATCCTTGAAGAGAACACAGGCAGCAACCTCTTCGACCTCGGCCACAGCAACTTCTTCCTAGGAACATCGCCAAAGGCAAGGGAAGCAAGGGCAAAAATGAACTATTGGGATTTCATCAAGATCAAAAGCTTTTGCACAGCAAAGGAAACAGTCAAAAAAACCAAAAGACAACTGACAGAATGGGAGAAGATATTCGCAAATGACATATCAGGTAAAGGGCTAGTATCCAAAATCTATAAAGAATTTATCAAACTCAACACCCAAAGAACAAATAATCCAATCAAGAATTGGGCAGAGGACATGAACAGACATTTCTGCAAAGAAGACATCCAGATGGCCAAAAGACACATGAAAAAGTGCTCCACATCATTTGGAATCAGGGAAATACAAATCAGAACCACAATGAGATACCACCTCACACCAGTCAGAATGGCTAAAATTAACAAGTCAGGAAATAACAGATGCTAGCGAGGATGCAGAGAAAGGGGAACCCTCCTACACTGTTGATAGGAATGCAAGCTGGTGCAACCGCTCTGGAAAACAGCATAGAGTTTCTTCAAAAAGTTGAAAATAGAGCTACCCTACACCCCAACAATTGCACTACTGAATATTTACCCTAAAGATACAAATGTAGTGATCCAAAGGGACATGTGCACCCAAATGTTTATAGCAGCAATGTCCACAATAGCCAACTATGGAAAGAACCTAGATGTCCATCAACAGATGAATGGATAAAGAAGAGGTGGTATATATACTCAATGGAATACTATGCAGCCATCAAAAGAAATGAAATCTTGCCATTTGTGACAACGTGGATGGAACTAGAGGGTATTATCCTTACTGAAATAAGTCAGTCAGAGAAACACAACTATCATATGATCTCCCTGATATGAGGAAGTGGAAATGCAACATGGGGTGCTTGTGGGTAGGAAAAGAATAAATGAAACAAGATGGGATCAGGAGGGAGACAAACCATAAGAGACACTTAATCTCACAAAACAAACTGAGGGTTGCCGGGAGATGGGGGGTAGGGAGAGGGTGGTGGGCTTATGGACATTGGGGAAGATACGTGCTCTGGTGAGTGCTGTGAAGTGTGTAAACCTGGTGATTCACAGACCTGTACCTCTGGGGCTAATAATACATTATATGTTTATAAAAAATAAAAAAATATACAAAAAATATTTAAATTGTAGAGAATAATAAAATGATTATCTTTTCTAAAAAAATCAGCATAATCGGGCTCCCTGCTCAGCAGGGAGTCTGCTTCTCCCGCTGACCTCTCTCCTCTCTTGCTCTTTCTCTCTCTCTCTCTCTCTCAAATAAATAAATAAATAATCTTTTAAAAAATAAATAAAAAATCAAAAAATCAAAAAATCAGCGTATTATTAATATCTATCTCCTGCTACTATGGTGAGGATTAAATTAATTAACATAGGGAAAGGATTTACAACAGTGTCTGGCACATGATAAGTGCAGATAAATGTTGTAACATACAGTGAGTTACAAATACTTCCTTATATGTGGTTATGATTTTTTTAAAGAATTTATTTATTTATTTGACATAGATCACAAGTAGGCAGAGAGTCAGGCAGAGAAAGAGAGAGAGGAGGAAGCAGGCTCCCCACTGAGCAGAGAGCCCGATGCGGGACTCAATCCCAGGACCCCGAGATCATGACCTGAGCCAAAGGTAGAGGCTTAACCCACTGAGCCACCCAGGCGCCCCTGGTTACGATTTTTTATACATTCATTTCACAACCAATTCATAATGTACAACACAAAAATTTCACATACTTATTCTCCTCTTACTGTCACATTCTATACAGAATCCATACTCATATATTGATCTGTGTATCATTTTTCCTGCTTTCAAGAGCACACATGTATACACACCTTACTTATTCTACCCTTCTAAGATTCTCCAAGGTGGAGACAACAACAACTCCACCAGAAGCACCAATGATCCCAGAGCTGATAATATCACTGGTGCTTGCAGCAAAAGCAAACATAAAATGACTTTGAAGGATAGAACACTCAGCTTAAATCATCCAGTACGCCCATGAGTAAAATTTTATTTAAACCAAACTCAAAATTCAAACTTATAAAACATCGGAACCAAGCCAATATGAGCACATGGCAGCATGTACAACTTGGGGCATATTAGACAGTCAAAAAGCAGATAACAGAATTATTGACCCCAAATTATATAACTATATGTTCAAAATGATTCATTGTATCAAGTAAAATTCTTATAAACAAAGACTAAATCTCTTTTAAGAGGAAACTAAAGATTTTAAAACAAAACAAATGAAACTTCTAGAAATGAAAAACTTGGTGAATGAAATAGTGGAAAAGATACAGCTGAAAAAAAGACTCAGTGGATTGGAATATAGAGCTGAGGAAATGAAAACATAATATATTCCACAGAGATGAAAAATACAAGAGGTTAAAAGGCATGGAGGTTAAAAATCAGAGAATATGAAGGATGTGAGGGCAGTGGGTTTTGTCTGTTTTGTTTATAATTATATTCCCAATGCCTAGAAGATAATAGGTACTCAAAAAAGTACTTGTGGAATAAATAAATGAGTAGAATGGGTAGAATTTTCAGAAGGAAAAATGAGATGGAAAAGAGTATTTGATATAATATTTTTTAAATTTCCAAAAAAAGCATGAACCTGAAACTCACAAAACACAATGAGAATTGAGTAAGGATATACAAATAAAACCACATTCAGACACATAATCATGAAACCATAGAACACACCAAAGACAAAGAAATTATTAAAGCATAAAAAAATAGAGTAGGTATAAAAAATGTCAAGCTGACAGAGGATTTTTATAACAGCAATGGTAGGAGTTACTGAGAAATAAAAACACTACCCAGCTAGAAATCCAAGCCCAGGTGATTAATGTTCAAAGTTAAGGGCAAAACAAGGAACTTTTTGGAAAAGACAAACATTGAGAGGGTTTATCACTAATAGATCTTCGCTGAAGGGACATTTAATATGTATATTTCAGAAAGTGGAAACTTGGATGCAGAAGAAAAAAAAAAGAGGAAGACAACGGGGGAAAAAAGAATAGTGAGGGGAATAAATGGGGAAATACTAGGTGCTTGAAACAAACAATGCGTCAATTTTTTTAAACATCAGCAATTTTAAATAATAGTTTCAAGGGTACTAAGGTGAAATAAAAAGTCTTGCTTAACACTAATATATGAGAGGGGCATGAGAGTATTCCAAGGTCCTGATGGTAATAGAAGAGAGCTATTGAATAACTTTAGACATCATTTAACCCATCAGATGTAAGACGGTGTCAATTGTGAGATCTTCCGTTATGAAGAAAGAGAGAAGACTGCCAATTAAGTTGTTGCTTATATCAGGTCTTAAAGAGAATTCCATGCAAGACATATATTGATGGTACTGGCTAGCCTCTTATTTCTCAGAAATTTCTTTCATGCCTTCCAAGAGAATTGTCTGTTTCTCCTGCTTTCAGTTGCATTACTTATTATGGTATAATAGACAATATTTTACAAATATCTCAGTAACAAAAAAAAGTACATCCTTTATTAGGTTCCATAAAGCTTTCAGTTATTATTTTGCAAGAAAATGGGGAATTCCTATCATTCCTACAATGATGAATATTTTTGTTCACTAATGTAAAATTTATACTCTGGTGCTTTTTCCATGCCTTCCTGCATACTCAATGAGTGTTTTTTTTCAGTACCACATTATAATCTAGAAGCTTTGGAAGCATTTTAAGTGGACACTTAACCCAACGCTAGTAGTAACAATAATGTACCCAATTCAGTTGGAATGTTAACAATATGAAAAGCTATGGAAAATTTATGCACATGTAGGCAATGGAAACTTTATTATGCTTAATACCTAACCAACAGGAATGGTAAGATTGTAATCAGCTATAAAATATATACTTGTTTCAGAATTATAAATAGGTGAAAACTGTCTCTCTTGGAATTTACAATATATGGCTACTATGTTTGTTAAAATTTTAAAGGTAACTACTAAAAAAATAGAAATAGAATATAACTTTCAAGCCAACAGGGCCAACAGAGGTAGAAAATGAAAAGATAAAATTTCACTCAATCGAAAAAAATGCAGAGAAGAAGATAAAGAGAAATTTAGAAATTTAGGAACTGTAACCCTAAATAAAATGGAGAAATATATCCAAGTATATAATTTATCATAATAAATATAAATTGACTAAATTTACCAATAAAAGACAAATTTTCAATTTGGATTATTTAAAAAATCTATTGACATGGTGTTTACAAATTATATTTAAGTTATAAGGATGTAAGAATGCAAAAAGTAAAAAGAAAAAGGGGAAATAGGTAACTATTTCAAAGAAAATAGGCAAAACTTATCAGAATAATGTTGCACAATGTGTATGTAATAATAAAAGGAAAAGTTCTCCAAGGAATAAATAACTCTTCCAAACTTATTAATATAAAAGTACACACACACACACACACACACACACACACACGAATACCACTCAGCCATAAAGAAGAATGAGATATTGCCATTTGAGACAACGTAGATAGACTAAGTGAAATAAGCCAGAGAAAGACAAATACCATATGATTTCACTCATGTAGAAGTTAAGAAACTAAACAAATGAACACAAAAATCACTCTTAAGTACTGAGAACTGGAGGTTGCCAGAGAGGAGCTGGGTGGGAGGACGGGTAAAACAAGGGGATTTAAGAGGTAAAGAACTTTCAGTTACAAAATAAATGTCATAGAGATGAAAAGTGCAACATAGGGAATATAGCTACAGTATTGTAAAAACTTCATATGGTGACAGATGGTGACTTTATTTACTGTGGGGAACATGGAGTAATGTATAAAATGATTGAATCAACAGGTTGTGCACTGAACCTAATATAACATTGTATGTTAATTATACTTCAATTTTTAAAAAAGCTCCCAAATTTATAAAGCAATCTTGACAAAATTACAAGGAGAAATTGACAAATCCAAAATTATAGTGGGAAATTTTTAAACACCTCTCTTATGCATTTGGCTGTCTAAACAAACACAAATTTATTGAGGATATAGAGATACAATCAAAAAAGAGTTCTTTCATTAACGTACTTAATACCTTCTACCCACTAATTCAAGAATACACATTCCTCTCAGGCACAAATATATCATCTAAAGAGTCAGGAGAATGTAGTGGCTAAGAGGTTTCTGAATCCAAATTCTCTGGGCTTGATTCTTGGCTTGATTATTCACTAGCTGTATAGTCTTGGACAAGTTAAATTATTAAACTTTCTGTGCTTCAGTTTCCTTATCTATGAAATGGCGAGAATATTAGCACACTTATCTCGGAAGTTTATTGAAAGGGCTAAATATATTAACATGTGGTAAGCTCTTAGGAAAATTCCTGGAACATTGTTAGTTACACAGATTAGCCATCAACTGTGCTACAAAACAAGTCTCCACCAGGCCTAAACAAGTGGTATCCTGCCATTCATGTTGTCCAACTACAACGCAGTTAAATTTCAACTTAACAATAAAAAGAATACAAAAATTCTTCTGGAAATTAAAGCACAAACTTCTCAGCCCCTGATGAGTCAAAGAGGAAATCCCAATCAAAATAAGAATTTAGAATTCATAATGAAAATACTATATCTCAAAACTTATGGTACTCGGCAAGAAATTGAGGGTCTCAAGTGCTTATATCAGAAAATAAGAAAGTAAAACAAACAACAATAAACAATAAGCTAATCATATACCTGAGGGAATTAGAAAAAGAACAGTAGAAAACAACCAGAAAAAGATCAAAGAGGAAAACAAGTGAACATTTAAAAAGGAATTAATGAGATAGAAGACCCTATACAGATGATTAATGAATTAAAAGCTTTTTAAAAAGACAAAGCTCTGACTATATTGATGAAAGAATCAGTGAAAAGAACATTTACAGATACAGCAGAACACACCAAAAAAAGAAAAAAAATTAAAAAGTTTTATGCCAATAAATTTGAAAACTGGGATAAAATATATAGTTTCCTAGAAAAGATACTTTACCAAAGGTGACTAAAGCAACCCCTCCCAATTTTCTTCAAAGAAATGAATTTAGTAATTAAAAAAAACTGACCAGCACCACCACTCCCCTGAACCCCCCCCCAAAAAAAAAAACTGCATGGTACCAAGAGGGTTTTATAGTTTTCTGGGAAATTAAGGAATAGATTATCACAATCTTATAAAGTCATAGATAACAGAAATGTGGAAACTTTTCCCACATCATTTTATGACCAAGTACATATAACTTGATACCAAAGCCAAGGAAAAACAGTGGAAGAAAGGACTATTATAGGCCAATCTCATGGCTCCAAAGCCTCTTTAAAAATATTAAACCAAATAAGGAAATGTACTAAAGTAATGTCAAATTTCACTTTATCCCAGAATGTTATAATGGCTTTGTATTTTAAAAATCAATAATTATAATGCACCTCATTAATAAGATTAAAAAGGGAAAACAGGAGTAGAAAAAGCAGTTGATAAAATTAATCAGTTCTTAGAAAAAGAGGAATAAAAGGAAACAGAGATTTCTTTGTCTATTTTTCTTACTCTTGTGTCCCAGCATCTGTAGTATCTGGCATATCATAAGTGCCTAATAAGTGTTGCTGAATAGTGGGGAAAATTTAAAGATAAGATATTAGTATTAACAAGAGAGTTGAATAAGTTTACTGGATTTATGATCATGATGCAAGTGTCATTTCTGTTTTAATCATCTGAAAAATTGGAAAATAATTTTTTTAAAGGATGTCATTTATAATCTCAGCCAAAAAAAATCTAAAATACTTATGTATTTTAAAAAGGACTAAGGTGTTATACGCAACTGACAAATTATTGAATAATAATCTGAAACTAGTGATGTACTATATCTTGGCTAATGGAATTTAAATAAAATTTAAAAAGGGGGGGAAAAGGACTTACAAGACTTTTAAGATCTTTAGGGAAAAAATCATAAAACTTTATTAAAAGTATTTAAGAAAATCTAAGTAAATATATACATATACAGCATCCACAGATAAAAGATAGTAACATAAAGATGTTAATTTTCTTCAAATAAATTCATAGCTATAACAAAATTCTTATCAAGATAGTGACAGAATCATTCATTAAAATTGAGAAGCTAATATTTTAAAGAAGTTTGGGGATATTTGTCCCACCAGACACCAGGACTTACTGCAGTAAAAGGCATAAGGCAAGCTACATTGGGAATAGGAGACCTGTAACATTCATACATGACAGGGTCTGTACAAGAATATAGAAAAAATTCCTACAGATTAATAAGAAAAGTCTTTAAAAACCTCAATGGAAAAATGGAAAGAGAAAAAAAAAATCATAAACAGGAACTTTACTGAAGAGGAAACCCAAATGACAAATAGCAAATAAACATGAAAAAATGATCTGTTGCCCTTCCCAATCATGAGGGGAATGCAAATTTAAATAACAATCAGATATGGTTCACTTAAATCAACAAAAACTTAAAAAATCTGATAACAGCAAGTGTTGGTGAATATATAAAGCCACTGGGAACCTCAAGCAGGGCTGATGGGAGTATAAGTAGGTACAACTGTAGAGAACAATCTGGTGGCATATCAGAAACCTGGAAGTATATAAAACCACCAAGCCAGTGGCTTCCCTCCTAGTTGTCATCAGTAGAAATACTAGCACATTTGCCCAAAACACTGATTGTAAGAATGTTCACTACAACACTGTTTAAATAGTAAATGTCCATCAAAAGAAGAATGGATAATCAAACTATGGCATAGTCACTTAGTGGAACATTCCATCCCTCCAAAAAAAAAAAAAATGAATTGGGACTACTATACCATCATAAATCTCAGAAACATTATATTGATTCTTATGATACCATTTATAGAAAGTTTAAAAACATGGAATACAATGCTACAAATGATGTTTAAGCTATGCATGTGTAGCAAAGAAATAAAACATTCATGGATAAATACCATAGTCAGGATATTGGTTACTTTAGGAGGAAAGGGGGGAGATTTAAAGCAGAGAGAAACATGCAGGTGATTGCAATTTTTTCTAATTTTAAAAATTGGGCAATTTGTGTATGCCTAACACTTTTTGTTGGTTTAAAAAAAATTAAAGAGAACTAGAAAATGGGTGTATGGGTTAGGCAAAGGGAACATGGTGGGAAAGGAGGAGTGGAAAGAGGATGAGTGGTTAGGGATGAAGTAGTCTAGGAGGAGAGCCAGGGTAGTAGAAGAAATGATTATGAGATGAAAGTAGTCCAGAAAGAATTTGAAATGAAAAGACAAAACTTAAAGGCACATTGGGGAACCTGGAGAGAATTTTAAGTGAGCAGTCACATTTTTTTTTTTAAGATTTTATTTGAGAGAGAATGAGAGGAGAGAGGTCAGCGAGAGAAGCAGACTCCCTGATGAGCAGGAAGCCTGATGTGGGACTGGATCCCAGGACTCCAGGATCATGACCTGAACCGAAGGCAGTTGGTTAACCAACTGAGCCACCCAGGTACCCGAATAGTCACATTTTGAAAGCAAACCATAAGGACAAAGTACCCCAGCAGTATTTTGGACAAACTAGTGGAAAAGAGGGCATGGAGCATAGAATGGAATCTAGGAAGGTTGAGTGATTGTATGAATGACCTTAGGGAAAGGATTGAGGAGTTGCTTGCCAAATTTTCAGGTTCTACAAAGATGGGAATGAGAAGTTATATACTGGACAGAATCATAACTTTTAAAAGGTATGAATGTCCTAGAATGAGGGCCTGAGGGAAAGAATATTATTACACTGGTTTAAAATGTGTCACAGTACACCTACAATTTTTTTTCAGGTTCTCTAATTACAAGTCTTGATTCAAGCTGAGGGTTCTGGTACATGGCAGGATAAATGAGGCCAATTGTGTAATGTTACTGTTGAAAAGAAATTTTAGAAACAAAGTATCTGACTATTATCAGCAATTGTTCCAAGCAGTTGGTTTCAGTACTTGGCCTTGACAAATTACATTAATAAATTAGGAAGATTTCAGGGGAAAGAAACCAAAGTGTTGAGAATGCAAGCAGTACTTGGGAGCTACAATAGGACGTTCTCCAAAAATAGGGAAACAAGATTGTCTTTTGAGAATTAAGTGAAAAAAAAAAAAAACGCCCTTGTGTGAGTGGGATTAACCCAATATGCTATCTGTACATGAGTGACTACAGGTGAGTTAAATATAGGGCGATAGGACTGGACATGATCCTAACAGAGGAAGAGGAAACCTAATCAAAGATAATATCCATTGTCTAGAGAAGGACTGGGTAATACACTTGGTGGGGATGGCATGGGAGCACACAAATTCTGACATGAATTATACTTTTCATTGTAAATCAGTAAATCAGCACTCTAATTTATACCTCTGAGTCTTGCACTTAGAGAGCATGATTTGGATAGAATTTTTCATGTGCCGACAAAATTCAGCTTCCGGATCAAAGCCTGGAAATGTGAGGTAGTATAACCTTTCTCTGCCATAGGCTCCTTCTTTGTCATGGAAAAACATAGGGACACTGGGACACCAAAGATGTGTGCTGAGAAGAGAGAAGCTAGAGGGGATCCCTGATACCTATCTTCATATGTTTAAAGTTCTTATAGGAACAGAGTTATGCTCTTGATTGTTGGGGCAATGAACAGACCAAAAAACAACGTATAGACAATACAAAGAGTAAGATTTCAGCTGGCCCAAAGGAGGAACGCACTAACAGTTTAAAACTCTGACAGTGGAACAACTGTCTCTTTGTTAGGATTGGTCATAAGCAATAGGACTATCTCTTGTGAGCACCATCATCATGACAAACAACCTCACTAACTTTTTTCTGGAACTACCAGGAAATAAGATCTGATTGGCATAGCCAGCTGTCCCCACTTTTTTTCCCCTCTCTGCTGTCCTGGCAAGGGCAAGTCAGAAAACTGACTGAAGGCTCTATGGAGGCTTCATGCAATGGCAAAAGGAAATCTATGAAAGGAAAAATAAGGAGCAGGACAAAAAAATATTAGAAACTTACTATGTTCTCATCATAGCAAGGGTAGAAAGAACGGTCACCTGCTTGTCAGGAATCCTAACGAAGGGATTTCTGGGCTGGAAAGAAGTTGGAAAAGAGGATTTAGAAGATCCCTTCTAGTTCTTTGTTTGTAAAGAGGAGTAGAGAAGTAGAATTGATTACTGAGGTTCAGGGTATTAGGAAGGCCCTAATAAGGGAAAGATGGGATATAGCTAACAGGAGTGGACATGTTTGTTCAGTGGACTAATGGCTGGCATTGGTCATTGACTGTCATGGGCATTGAGGCACCATGGAAAGGTTTTGGACAATGGGATACATGCAATAAAATCTTTTGGGGAAGTTTAATCAGGTAGCTGTTAGTACACTGAACTAGAGAAAAGTAAAACCAAAGGCAAGAAGGTCAAATTTGTTTTGATGGCTTGAGCCAGGGGGATAGCGAGCAGGAAGGGAAAAGAAGGAGCCAGTGAAAAGGCATTTCTCAGGTAGTGTCCATAGAAGAGAGAAAGGAGAGAGTGAGAGAAAAAGGTCAAGAGTGACTCCAGGTTGCAAATCTGGAGATCTAAGAAAGTGATAGTACAGCTGGAAGAAAGATGATAACTTTTAATTCAGATAGGTTGTGTTAAGACTATGGATATCAAGTCATAGGGGCTTGAGGTGAGAGAGAGATACCAAGGCTGAAAACATAGATCTAGGATTCCATAGTGTAGAAGTTGCCCTGGAGGAAGTCATATGAATAGATGATTCTCTATGAGAACAGAGTATCATGCCAAAGGACAACTACGTATTTTTAGAAAGAAGTAATCACTATGAACTAGAATCACTAGAAGTCATTTCAGGAATAATGAAACTTGAACTGGCTTTGAAAGGAATGGAACGGGAGAAGGAATTCCACACTGAGACACACTTATAACTAGGATTGAGTAACAAACAGAAAAAATGGACTGATCTGCACAATCCCTCTAAAAACAAATTCTTTTTATTCTGTCACCCATCTGCTCATGCCACTGTTGCGGATAGAGAAATGGAAGTGAGATATGATTGAAGTTAGCAGGTGAAGACCACAGGAGAACCACTAGCTCTCCAGCCTTGCTGGTCTGGTGGGCTGCTGATCAGAGGGCTTAAAGGACAGACAGTGCTCCTGGTGACAAGGGACCTGCCTGTCTTAATGGTTAAAGGTGGGGTTATATAACAGATCTCTCCTGTCCTAAAATTCTGAATTTGACATCTGTTAAAATAAGCAATTGATGAAGAAAACCAAAGAAATCACTGACAGTAGTGACCTCTAGTGGAAATGGGCTCCAGGGAATACATCTATATCTATATATGCCTATATAGAGATATCTATATCTATATATATTCTTATTAGATAAGATGAAAATCAGTGGCATATTCAGCCAATTGGTTTCCGCAGGACTGTGAAGGAAGGGGCTGCTGGAAACAGCACAGAAATCCTGCCCGGAAAGTGGAAATGTACCAGGAATACTTTGTGTTTTGAGTCAGACTAAGCTGATTAACATTCTGGGGAAAAACATAAATATGGACACAGAACTGCTGTCAAAGACATTAGCTGCGAAATGAGTGTTTGGGCAATGACTTCATTGGCCACAGGGGGGACATGGTGCGTTCATAGCAGCCAATAAGTGAGCAGGCTGACAGTCTTGGGGAGGAAGCCACGCCGGTTGCTGGTAAGCCTTTCAAACATCTCTCCATTAAAACATGGAAGAAAGCCGTAATCTGTGAAATGTGTACACATTTGGTAATTCAGTATTTTATGGCTCGAGTCCTCTTTCCTCTGCCCGGGTGCCGTTTGTGCCAAGTCTTAACAAACGTTACTGAGCTGCGAAGGCGCAAGAGATACTTGAGAGAGTTGGTCTTTGAAATGGGACTGATCTCATGGAGGGTCCAAGCACAGTGAAGAAAGGCAACAGCAAACCACACGGGGCACTCCACATCCACCCCTTTTAGGAAGTGCTTTCAGAATATATAATCTTGACATTGAGGAGAAACAAAGGGATGGGAGGGTTGATGGGGATTTTAAATTTGTCCGATCACACTGCGGTCTAGTGATGGGTGAGTTGAATTAAATGGGAGGATATAGAAAAAGGAGTAAAATGAGAGATTTTTTTTTTTAATGGAGATTGTATAGACATACACAGAATCAGTGTCATCAAGCCCTGGGCAACTGTCACTTCTGGCAACAGAGTGATCCTTGTCCTTGTCTCCTGTTACCTGTGTGGCAGGAGGTGTCATCCTGCCTTCTTTCATTATTCACCCTCCTCCACACACCCTGCTTTGTTTACTGACGCTGTCATATAGCCTGGCCCATCTGCTTTTCCCAGGATTTGCTCCCTCTCCTCTCCTTGTCATTTCGAGGATAGAAAAACAGCCCTTGGATAAGACTTTTTGTGATAATCCCTCCCTGGTATGCAATTTCCCGAGTTCTGGTCTCTGGGAGTGGGCAGCCTCGCTGCCCCCGTAAGTCAGTGACTGCCCTGGTGTTATTTCTTAGATGCTAAACTAAACCACAGAGCTGGGTTAAAAGGAACCAGTATTAAGTGGTCTTTCCTCTTTCCCCATGCAAAGATTCTTTCCCCCAACATATACATACAATTATTTGGCTCTAAAATAAGTTACTTCGGGTATCTAGTTTAAAAACTAGTTTACTTACCAAAGATGAGCTAATTACTTTAATTTGCTCCAAAGCTTCTGTCAGGCTATCTTCAATCTCAGAGTCATCTAAGGAGAAGAGATCCCCAGCTCGTGAAAGATCTTTTTGTCCTAAAACCAGTCTGAACAGTTGATGCATGATGAGTAGCTTGATAATCAATGGACTTTCTGCAGACCCAGGGCCATATGTTTCAGTCATCAGAGGTTAGTAAGACAAAAACATGCAGTAGGAAGTATACTTTGTAATCCTTGCAAGGTCATTTTTCTCCAGAATTTGAAGTCTTCTTTGACTCTCTCTGGAAAAGAAACAAATGAAACAATATAACTATTAGTAGAATGGCCCTGGCTCAGGATATGAACTTGGTGCCCAGCAGAGAGAGGGAAAAAGACATTTGGAAATGTGCACAGAGTAACAGATCCTGACTTGATGACCTTCAAATGAGCTCTTCCTTTGTTTGTTTGTCTGTCTCCTGAAAGGTCTTGAAAAAAATTATTAGGTTTCTCTAAAATTTACTATGAACCTTAAAAAGCTGCTTAACCTTCACACTTACTTGTCTCCTTTCTATATGCTTCTCCTTCTTTCTATGCCGTAAGGAAACAAGTGGACTAGCACTGATAAGCCCAACACTCACCAGATTTCCCCCAAACAGATTCCCATGGAAACCAAACAGAAAAGGGAAATGAAAGGAAAGAGGGAACACAGAAAACATCTCTTAGAACCACTTGCTGAGTTTCTCTTTATTCCTGGACAGGGAAATCAGTGCTTGCCTTCTTGGCTGGGTTTCTTTCCTATACTGACAACAGAAACTCCCCCCACCCTACATCCAGGAGGTGATCTCAATACTTGCCTTGTTCATATATACTCTCTAAACAAGTAGCAAGGAAAGAAAGGATTCTGCCTGGGAGTATGAGGCTACAGATCTCTGCTGAATGTGAGTATGAATTTGAACTTGAACACCAAACTTGACAAGTGATAGCATTGTAATGCAGGCTAAAGAGGGAAGGCATTGGGACAAGGCAATCTTCCCTCTATTCCCACAGTTGAAGTAATAAAGTCCCACTATACTTCTTACTCGATTAACACTCCATAGAGAGAAGGGCAATGGCACAAAGTAAATATCTGATTTTTCTCATCAGTTCCCTTCCAGGCCTAATAAAATCACAGACCATTTGTACTGGTAGAGACCTTAGCCATCGACTTCCCGAAGTCTCCATGGTAGTTAGAGCGGTGCTGTTCTCCTGATTTCAGACCAGTGGGCTTCCCTATGGTTTACAATGAAGTAGAGTCATCTCACGTAACTTACAAATGCAGATACGTGTTCAGAGAGTGAGAGCTGAGGGTGATTTATTTAATATAAGAATATAAGCAGTAAGCAATTCTGCCCAGCATTTCACTCGGAATGTGTTCCCCAGAATGAGTGTGAAAGGGAGAGGGGAGTCTATTGCTCCCTTGGGTGATCTCAGACCCCCTCCCCAAGCTGTCACTGTGAAGGCACCTCTGGGTGCTGAATGCAATGTTAAAGTTTAAAGGTACATACTCTCCATTCAATGTGGTCTTTAAACACAAGCCCAGTCCTTCACCGGGTGCTTGTTAAATAAGCTCTATCAGTGCAGTTTGTAGGCCATGGAAGGGCTGTCAAGGGCAATATTACCTACATCCAACTTTTGTGCTATCTACCAGCTCTAGAAAAATGATACCCAATACTTACATATGCTTGCCTTCATACCGGGCACTGTTCTAAGTGCCTTGCAAACATTAATGAACTTAACCCTCATAATAACTATAGAAGGATATTTCATCCCCATTTTACTCGTGAGGAACGGAGGCATTAATAACTTGCCCTAGCCACACAGCTAGCAAACTGGAGACTTGGATTTGGACCCTGAGATTCCAGGGCTAGGCTCCCGGTTCATTACCATTATGATATGCTGATTTCACATAGGGCTTCATGCACGGCTACTGTTAGGAGTAAAAGTCCTCAGAGCATTATTAACATTTGAAGATGAAGATATGGGTGGTGTCATAAAGCATGAAATGAATTTCTCTTCCCTCCGACACTGAGGGAAGGAGGGACTCTGCATCCTTGCCCATCTATACCCTGGGGTTTAGGCCAACCATACAGCAGGAAAGTCACAAGGAAGAGAAGCTTAGAGGAGGAGAAAATCAGGAGAGTTGATTGGGGGTGGGGGTTCAGGGGAGAGTTTGGGGGGCTGGAGAGAGAGCAGAGTGAGAGTCCTACAAAGTAAAGTGCACCCTTGCAGATGTGGAAGGTGGAATACGGTCTCTACAGGAAAAATTAGGACCGTGTTTTCCTGAATTGTCCCCTGAACACATTTCTACCCCTACCTTCAGAGATTGGCAGTGACAGGGTCTCAGTGAAATAATATTCAGGAAAATAAGACATTGGATGGACTTTGGAAGTGATTTCACCTTGACCGGCCAGCTTGTTGGTCAACATCTCACCGTTCCTGAAGCAGAGACATCTGCCCCAGACATAGCATGGCTTGAGCATGGAGACGGAGCAGAAATACGTACGGGTCAAGAGGAGCACCCCAGGTTTTCCCTGGTCTCCTTCTTTGCTCTCCACACTCACAGTGACCCCTGGTACGGAGCCCGAGATTCAGGCTGTTACCCTGGAGGGTCCATCATGTCCAAAACAGTATTGTTCAAAACACCACCGTCCAGAACTTTCACACATCTAAGGTGAGGTAGGGAGAGGTGAGACTCACACCAGACATTCTACAATACAAGGATGACCCAGAGGAAAGTGTCCTCTGTCCCATAAAAGGAAGTTTGGGGAAGTACAAGGGAGAGAGAGATCTCTCCTGGGGAAGATGGTAACGAATGGTTTTGTGGAGGAAATGGTGTTCAGGCCAGACATTTTCAGACAGGTTTCATTCAATGCACACGTGCCTGTCTGCACACTGAGGTTCTGTGCGTGCTTTTCCCTTCCTTGAGCCTCAGTTTTCTTATCTGCAAAATGGGGCTAATGCATGCCTCGTCCATCTCACCAGGTCATTTTGAAGATCAAAGCTAGTAAAACATAAAAGAGCCCTTTGTCAAATAATGACACCAACAGCTAATGTTTAGCAGGTGTTTACCATGTGGCAAGCACTACTATGAGTGCTTCCTGAAGACTGAGTCACTTAATTCTCATGACAATTCCGTGTGATGAGAAACGGATGCTCGGAGAGGAAAGCAACCAGCCCAGGAACACCCAGACAGTAAGCTGCAGTCAGAACTGAAGGTAGTTGGTCTCCCAGTACGAAGCCCTATCAGCTGCATACATGACCACATGTGATAATTATTGAGCTGCCTTGCTTCTACCAGTCTTCATGTAAGGGGCACCCCACATGGTACATTATACCGCCCCTTCCTGGATAAGGATCAGCAAGGTGTGTTATTTATTTTTCAGCAGCTCTAGTCAATGTTTTGCTCAGGTGTCTGGCTTCCCGGGCTGATCTCTCTGCAACAGTAGAGAAGGTCAGAGACAGATCAAGTTCAACCTCATACTCTGAGAAACTCCTTACCCTTATGAATGCCATAGTCCTGTGGCCTATATGCACATATACAGATGCGCCCACCGAATCCACACAAGCATGCACGTGTGTGCACGTATGCACGTGTGTGTGCACCGCTGGGGTTCTCTATGCACTCAGCTCTTTGCTAGAGACTTCTCCGTTCTCCCATCAATCCGGCAGGCAGATATTATTACCAAAGAGGA
The DNA here is from genome assembly GCA_004024625.1 of Mellivora capensis. Classification (NCBI taxonomy): domain Eukaryota; kingdom Metazoa; phylum Chordata; class Mammalia; order Carnivora; family Mustelidae; genus Mellivora; species Mellivora capensis. Next base: position 80,088 of record PISX010004251.1, read on the forward strand.
AAAAGAGAGTGGTGAGGCATTGCGTAGAAGGTTACACACAGAGCCAAGATTCACTTCCAAGTAGGTCAGCCTCCAAACTTGTACTTTTGGAATTACAAAAACCAACATATAAAAGCCCTTCTTACTCCCAGCTTTTGCTCTCCTAACTTCTCTCCCTAATCCTTAAGGGACCCTCATCTGAAGCCCACTTTCCTTACTTAGTATCTATTTTTTTTCAGCAGGTATCTGTTGACAGGTCAAGTGTCTGCACGGAGAAGAAGACACCCCACACAAAAATGATTATGCGTCCCATGTGACACATATCAAGGAGTCCCAGCTGTCCCCACAAACTGGATTTACCTTCGTGCTACTCTTCAAAGGCGGGCAGCTTGCTGGTACTCAGCTGTCTGTTTTGAGACCGGGCTGGAGATCCGAGCCACGGATTCCGAGGGCACGGCGAATGGAATCCACTCAGCTCAGTGAACCTGAAGTTGCTCATTGCTGCGCTTGCTCTTGGTGCCGGGTGGAAGAATTCAAGGAATGCAGCCTACTGCCACGGGCATCGCCAGAGCCGGTCAGGTGACAGGCGGCACCTCACCCAGTGGAGAGGTGCCTCTGAGAGAAAGGCTCTGTTTCCCGAGGTGAAACAGAAAGCCTGCCCCAATCAAGTGAAGTTGTTTTTAACAGAGAACACAAAACCCCCTGTGTTCCTGAAAATCTATACTTTCCCTGGGAAGAAAGGGGCTGGAGGGGCTGGGTAGAAAAAGCCACGCAGGAAACAGTTTCAACAGAAACTCCGGCAGGTGAACGGAATGGCTATTGGGAGGAATTTCTCAAAGCCTGGGGAAGAGAGGACTGCGGCTTCGTGAACGCCTCACTCCCTCCCAGGACTACACACCCAGAGTTTGGAACACCAAGCATTTGTCCTGAGTCACAGCTCCAAAAGCTGTGGTCCCCTTGTTCTGCCTCTAGATTAATACTGTTGCAAATTTAAGGATGCAGGAAGTTGCTACTAAAATGAACAAATCACACTAAACTAAAAAGCATACGTTCTTTTTTTCCACTCCACTCGCTGGGAGATTCTTCCTAAAAATCCACTTAGATTGGCACTTTAAGTCAGATTCTTACGTTAAATATTGCCGTGACACTCAGAGAAAATGTTTATCTTGTTTAATCTTACTGATAATCTAAAGGAGAAAAAGATTCTGAAACTCTCAACACTTAAAGGTTTCAACGCTTAATGGTGCATTAAGAAAACATGTTCTTAGAGGCGCCTGGGTAGTGCAGCTGGTTAATCATCAGGTCCTTGGTTTCAGGTTAGGTCGTGATCTCAGGGTTGTGATCCCTGCTCGTGGGGGCTCCGTGCTCAGCTTGGAGTCTGCTTGAGATTCTCTCTGCCCCTCCTGCCTTCTCTCGCTCGCTCGCTTGCTCTTTCTCTCAAATAAATAAATCAAAGAAAATATGTTTTTTCATTGTATTCCTCTTTACCTCTATTTTGTCCTTATAGAGGGTCTACCGCCCATCAAATCTCTTACAGGAAGCTGAGCTGCAGACAGATTCATCTGTGTGATCACGAGGATGGGACGCCCAGGAGAGCTCCCTCCTGCAAAGTCGTGTGGTCCTAGTGACGACACACCTGCCGTTGAACTAAGTCCTATGCTCCAGGGGAATGACTCTTCCAGACACTGGGCGATCGGTCACATTTTTATGCCATCCACATATGGAGAATCCCTTTGAAGGGTTTGCTTTATAAAAATGGAGAAGCCAGGGGCACCTGGGTGGCTCAGTGGGTTAAGCCACTGCCTTCGGCTCAGGTGATGATCCCGGGGTCCTGGGATCGAGCCCCACATCGGGCTCTCTGCTCGGCGGGGAGCCTGCTTTCTCCTCTCTCTCTGCCTGCCTCTCTGCCTACTTGTGATCTCTCTCTCTCTCTGTCAAATAAGTAAATAAAATCTTTCAAAAAAAAAATGGAGAAGCCAGTCATCCATGAGCAGGTGTAGCCTTTCGCTGGTAATTTTCTGGTTTACAGATATGATGCAGTCTCCTCTTTTAAAGGAACAGGCTCTGCTTCTTTAGGCTTCCCTCTCCCTCATTCTCTATTCATTATTAGTCGTTCTCATTGCCAGATTTTATCCATTTTTCTTATGTTTTTAAAGGAGTATAGGGCCCAGAATTGGACCTGTTCTAGGAACCCAGGAAGAAGAGCAGAGTGGTGAGAGTGTGGGGACCCACACCCAACTGGTCTCAGCTAGGCCATTATCTGCAGTATAAATCAGGACTGATTAATTAAACTCCTTGAGCCTCAGGTTCCTGAGGACTTTGCACCTGAGGATTGTGATATGGGTGGCTGGGAGATTTAATGAGATTATGTAAAGCATTCAACATAGAACCTAGCATATAGCAGCCACACAAGAAATAACAGCAATCATATCCCTAATGCCATTATTCTTGTAGATCATTTTCCCGTTTACATGTCCTGAGGCCGTCCGTTTCCAGAGCTAATACACCTCTGTACTTCTGCCCAATGCTGGGTTCACATGTTAGAGATGCGTAGGTCTTTTCCATCTGGGTCATATTTATATCCTAGCTGTACTCTACCCCAAATTTAAATGTAGTTTAGGCAGTATCTTGAAAGTGTCCCTGTTGATTTTTTTTTTTTTTTTTTGCAATCTTGTTCCCTGGAGAGATAGCCTTACCCCCAAACATGGCTAAACAGTAACTAGATTTTTTTAGAGTGGAAATGGACTAAAATACAATGCATCTCGGACATTTTTGTGGTTGGATAATCCAAATACCTAGTTTTTTATGTAAGTGTAAGAGCTCACTCCCACATTTCTTAGTGAGAATAGAGTGTATAATTCCCTTCAAGGCACCAGAGGAAAAAGTTTTTTATGACTTTTCAAGGTGACCTGCACTCAATGGGCACTAATAAACCATTCCTCGTTTACTCTATTATTCATCCACAGATCTATGAAATAAAAATACACATGAACCGGTGGACTTAATTGCCGCACTATAAGGATACCACCTGTGGAAAAAGTTGAGGCTCTTTGGGGGAGTTTCAATAAAGATAACTAACTCAGCAAGCCAACTTATTCTGAGAAAGTTAGCCTCTAGCTTCCAACTTGGGGTTAGGATATTCTCTGGTTTCTTCACTTTAGAACATTCTAGAATAGCAGCATTTATTTATGTTATGCTTTGGACAACACTACGGCACCTCGAAACCTTCTCATTTTATTCACCTGTATTATAAATGCCCACTGACTAACTTCTACCCGTTTGGGTTCTAGAAACTTTGTAAAGCTCTCAGATAGATTTTTCCCTTGAAAGAAAGGATTAAAGATTCTTTTCAAGGAGCATCTTTTTCACACAGCGTGAAATAGCTACAGGCTTTCCCATGGGAATTGGCCGCATACATTTCAGCCCTTGCTACAAGATGTCTATTGTTCCCCGTGCGTCTCTCGCTTTCCTCTACCACGACATGTAGCTTCATTCACTTCTACTGAAAGCCTTCGAGGCTGGGTTATTCCAAATGATGCGAAAGGACTCAGTCCGTGGTCTTTTTCTAGAACTCATACAGTCTAAGTTTGTAGCAGGCTAATTATCACAAGCACTTACAAAAAATAGGGTTGGTGACCTGTTTAGGCAAGAGCTCAAGAAACATTTAATTTTGAACACATATTGCAATTTATTGAAAAACAGGAAATATTTTCTTTGGGAATGAGGGAAATTTCTTAAAGTCTAACAAACTTTCTTAACCAAGAATTTGTGATCTGTAGTAATGATTTCATAGTGTATCCATTTTCATAAATTTTGACTTTGCAGGTCATATTTTCTTAATTGATATAAATATTGGTATACATTGAATAGATCTTATATATCACTATAAATATCAATAATGAACTTAAATCTTGCTAAGGTTTTTTAAATTCAAATTTTGTAGGTTTCTTTTTCCAAAAAACATACCCAAACTCTCAAATTACAAAGAAAATTCAATGTTAAATGTGTCTTTACTTACCTTTAAATTCCATAGGTTAGACACCTGCATTGACCAATTCAAATAATGCCTTAAGTATTTTTCTGTTCCTTAAATTGAAAACCTGCATGTTTCAATTTAAAATGTCATGCACTCCAATGGTTGATAACTATAGCAACTTAAATATGTATTTGAAAGAGCAAGAAAGTAGTTCGATCAATTACAGTTTGTAAGATAACTAAAATACCCAAAGGAAAAAAGAGAGCAACATTTAACAGTAATGGTGTCTGCTCAACCCACTGACTGGAATGATGCTGTTGAATTTTCTTTGAAAATCAGAGGCAGGGCCAGTTGCTTTGCAGGTTGCAAGATGTTTCTTGAGGTAAACAAAAGGGTGAAATAGAAATGAGGCCAGACTGTTTTGGAGTAAAACAAAAATGCACATACTATGAATCGAGAAGCACAGTTTTCTGCTCCTGAGGCCTAGAGACATGTTTTAATAACCCACAGAGAGGTGGCTTTTTTACCCTAATAACCAAAAAGCCGGCATACAGAGCTAGACACACAACTCCCAAACGTGCTTTATCTGCATAATCAGCCAGCCCCTGGAAGTTTCTCTGCCCCACTCCCGCAGCCCACTCCTTCATCACTGCAGCTTCTGACATTTACGTTAGCTAATTAGCTTTTGTTTTTGCTGAACAAAAGGACAGGGAAAAAAGATACCCATACCTCTCAGCACAGGAAACTCGGCCATCATAGGAAATAGAAGGCAAAATGCTTGATTTTTAGAGTAATTCGGCTGGTGCCCAGGATGGAGCCTAGAGGCAGCCCGGTAGCCCCTACCCCTTCCTGCCCGGCCCTGTTGGCAGCTGCCGCGCTCCCCTGCGCTGCTCGTCCTGCAGGCTGGCTGGACATTTGCTTCCCTCCCCTGGACTCACCGTGTGGGATCCAGCAAATGCGTAACTTCTCCTCTCTCCTAACCTTCTGCTTAGCGCTAACAATTGGTACAAAGCTTCCCTTATGTTTACGGTAGATTTAGAGAAGCTTCTCAGAGCAGATCAGTGGTTTGCAAGAATTAGAAGATTTGCCTAACAACCAGTAACTTAGCTTCTGTTAATGAATAACTCACTTTAAAGAATCAAGGAAGTTTTAGGTTAATATCAGATGGGGAGCCTTTTATCAGGCAGGCATCAGTGAAAGGCTCAGTGAGGAATGGAAAGAGAGAAGCCGAGGAAGGAGATAGTATTTAAAGCAAACACATGGAAAAAAACACCTTGAAAGAAACAAAACGGCCAGCGTTTTGTTGTAAAAAGTAAAGAAGCGAAGTCTAACTATGCTATTGGTATTGTTCGAGAAACGCTAAACGGCTGAATGAAGCATCCCTACCAGCACTGGGGATTTCTCCAAAGCAGCTCTGTTTTTTTCTTGCACCAATCCAAATTGCTAATTCACTTCCTTTCACCATCCAAATATAGAACTCCTCTTCTCAGGCCTAATACACTGGGGATCCCTTATGAGCTGTCTTTTAAGGAGAATGCTCTCCAAACCTCTAATGCATAAATTAATTGGTGATACCCAGTGGATTGTTATATCTGGAGGCTCTCCTCTCCCCTTTTATGTGTCTGACATGGGTTTTCTCCCTTTATTGATCTGAGGGTTTTGTCTGCACATAAAGCAACAGGATATCTCTGAGACTCTTCTATCTAGCTTTCAGTCAAACTAAGTGTGAGTGTGGGAGGCAGGACGGTGGGGAAAAGTAAGGTATAAGGTGTGCATCTGGAAATATCAGTATTTCTATGTTGCTGGCAATCGTGCTGCCATGTAAATAAATTGCTGGCTCAATTAAAAAGCATTCTCCTGGGGTGAAGGGGACTTTCTCCTGTATTTGCCACCCAACATCCATTTATCCCACTTCTGGTAAAATCTGTACCCAAATTTCCCTTCAAAGCAACATTCTTTGGGCAGAGTTCACTCACATAAACCCATTAGGTCTTCACCAGTCAGAAAGGTCACGTTCTCCTGACCATAGTGATTGATTGAGAGAATGAGGGATGACCCTTTCCAGGCCAGTGGGAGTCATGAGAAAGATGAACGGGGCTTTGAGGGGACAGAGTCTGTCCTGTTAGACTTGATGACAAGAAGATGTAAGGTCTGGTTGACCCTGCACATTGCCACCAAGAAACCAAACCTTAGTGACATTGTTTGGGCCACTTAAACCAGCTGCCCCTGGAGTTGACAAGACCCACCCTTCCCTGTAACCCAATTCCTTAATAGCCTGAGTGATTTTATGCCTGGTTTTCTGCCCTCTGCCTCTGAAAAGGTTCGGTTTGGCTAAATTAGCCAAATCCCAGTTTGTGAGATCTCAGTCTTCCCAGTGCATCTCCTTGCAAAGGAAGTGGACTAGGAGCTGCGTTAGGAACCAGCTATGACAAATGAGTCCCTTTAATGACAACCACAGGCTTTCACGGACCGCCAGTGGAGGTAGGAAAGGCCTGGGAAAGACCGTAGTCATTCAGTGTACCTGAAAGTGTGACTTTCTAAATTGATTCTCTTAACCAACATCTTAACCAACATCTTGGTTAAGAGAACCAACCAAATTGATTCTCTTAACCAACCAATGTTGGTTAACCAATACTGATGTTGGTTATATGTTCACTTTCCCAAATACTTACACTTTAACCACCTGGAATTGTCTGGTAGTTCCTGGCCACATTCTATTTGACCTCAATGAATCTGATCACAAAATCCATCCATCCATGCAAAATTTTCATAAATTCCTTTGGGCAATTAGTTGCACAAAGTATAGCTTTATCTTTATTTTTTCCCCTTCTGTTTCTGTACGACTCCCACCACTACCCTCCCCAGCCCCCTTTGATAAACTTGAAATAAAGAACATTCTCTCTAACCACATAGCTGGACTAAGAAGCTTCCTTTACAGAAGATACATAAAGTTCAAAGCAACTTTAAAAGGGTAAATTACAGGGGCACCTGGGTGGCTCAGTGGGTTAAAGCCTCTGCCTTCGGCTCGGGTCATGATCCCAGGGTCCTGGGATCGAGCCCCACATCGGGCTCTCTGCTCAGCGGGGAGCCTGCTTCCTCCTCTCTCTCTGCCTGCCTCTCTGCCTACTTGTGATCTCTATCTGTCAAATAAATAAAATCTTTAAAAATAAATAAATAAAAGGTTAAATTACATATAAACACAGAATTTTTAGATGGTTCCATTTTCTATAATAATATTTCTACCTGAAACTGTGACACTCTTTTGATTACACCTTTCTGTGTTCAGCCATTCAGCTTTGCAAAAGCTCATTATAGAAATACCCAGGCATATCCAGACACCCTCCTTTAGCTCAGCAAACTAGCACATGGCTTGGACTGTGAGAATCCAGTGTTGTTGTTTTGTTGTTGTTGTTGTTGTTTAAGACCAGGGAAATAGGGGCATCTGGGTGGTTCAGTGGGTTAAGCTTCTGCCTTTGGCTCAGGTCATGGTCTCAGGGTCCTGGGATCGAGCCCCACATCGAGCTTTCTGCTCAGCGGGAAGCCTGCTTCCCCCATCTCTCTCTGCCTGCCTCACTGCCTACTTGTGATCTTTCTCTCTGTCAAATAAAGAAAATCTTTAAAAATAAAAAAAAAAGAACAGGGAAATAGATAACTGTGGCTAAGATTTATTCAGTTTGATTCATTATAATAATAAAGAATTTGAGTAGGGAGAGGGTGGTGGGGTTATAGACATTGGGGAAGGTATGTGCTATGGTGACTGCTGTGAAGTGTGTAAACCTGGTGATTCACAGACCTGTACCCCTGGGGCTAATAATACATTATATGTTAATAAAAAATTAAAAATTAAAAAAATAAAGAATTTTATTAAAAATATGATAATAAAAGTAGTATCTTTTAATCCCAAATTTGAGAGAACTCATTATTCTCCTAAATTAGCTCCTCCTTCTGTTTCTTATCTTGGTGAAGGGCCCTCACCATCCACCAAGCATACAAACGAGAAAGCTACATATCATCCTCTCTTTCTCTCTTTTCTTTTCCCACTCACATCCAATGACCCCATCACAACTTAGATTCTGTCTGTTCTGTGTCCTTAGCATTATTCATGATCTATAGTGGATAGATCCTAAGGTGATCCTCAAGGTTCCATTTTCTGGTGTTTATACCTTGGAGTTTTCTACACTTAGTGTGGGTGGGACCTGTGACTTGCTTCTAACAAATAGGATATGACAAAGATGATGAAATGCTACTTCTGTGATTACTTTATGTTATAGAAGGTGCCATCCTGCTAACAGACCCACTCTAGAGATTTTCCTTGCTGGTTCAATGCAATAACTGGTCATATTGAGAAAGCCCACATGACAAAGAACTATGGGCGGCCTCTAAGAGCTGAAGGTGGCCTCCAGCCAAAAACCAGCGTGAAGCCAAGATCCTCAGTTCCACAAACACAAGGAAATGAATCCTTCCAACAAACTGAATGAAGTTGGAAGAGGATTATTTCCCCAGCTAAGCCTCCAGACGGAAACACAGCCCAGCTAACACCTCGACTGCAAACTTGGAACACTCTGACCAAAGGACCCATCTAAGCCTACCTGGACTCCAGACACAGAGAAAATGTGGAATAAAAAATGTGTGTCATTTTGAGCCACTAAGTTCATGGTAATCTGTCATACAGAAATAGAAAACTAATACATGACTATTCCCCTCTTTCCACTGGGATAGCAAGATAGCTATTGTTTCTGTTGAATTCTTCATTCTCTCTTGTCTGGATTTTGACAGGAGTCCCTTAGTAGGTCTCACTGCCTCTGACACAGCCCCTTCAACTCTGCTGTCAAGTTGGCTTTCTAAAATAAAATATGGTATGTATCTCTTTTACTTAAAATTAATAAGTGGCAACCCATTGTCTGAGGATGACATGCAAAACTCTTGGCTTGGCACCCAAAGGATTTTGTAACATGGTCCCTGCCCTCCCCAGCTCTGCTTCCACCTCTCATGTACACACAGCCCTGAGCAGCTGGGTCACTACCTTCAGAATATATCTAGGAGCCCATCACCTTTCACTACCTTTGCTACCACTATAACTGTGATCAAAACACCATCATCTCATGTCTCACTTAGGTTATTGCCATAGCTCCTTGGCTTTTGCCCTTGCCTTGTTCAAATATAGTAGTGACAGAACACCCAGATAATCCTATGAAAATAGAAGTCAGAACTAAACTCCCTTCTGCCCAGTTCTCTGCAATGGAATGACTCTCCATCTCACCCGAGTCAGAACCAAAGTTTTTTCAAGATCAGCAAGGCCCTGTATAAGATAGCTTCCCCCTTCTCCCTCCATGGCGTCAACTTCATCTCCTATAACTCTTGCTTTTGGTCGCCGGGCTCCAGCCACACTGGAGGTACAAAGGGACCAGGTATTAATTCATATGAGGAACTCCAGCACTAGGCTACGAGGCTATTGTCTGTCACAAAGGAGGAATTCAATCAAAATTTCATGAATGAAGCCTCTCCTTATAAAAGCATCAATAAAATAATAATTATATAATTGAAAAGAGCTATATTATTGAAAAGCATCAGTAAAATCCACAAAAATACACAAAAAAACTAAATCAAATTAAAAATAATAATTATTATTATACAAGTGAAAAGAATTCAGAAATAAAAAGATGTATAGCAAAGGAATCCATTTGGCTGATATACAATTATTTTCTTGTTAAGTTGGTAACAGGTTTTTTGGTTTTATTTTTGTAATTTCCCAGTCCTGGTAAAGAAGAAAGGAGCATAACCTTTTGTTGAAAAACTCTAACAAGACTGATTAGAAAACCAGAGAGATGACACAAATTACTAATATCACAAATAAAAGAGTTGACATTACTATAATAGATTCTACAACTATAATAAAAGAAGAATAAGGAAATATTGTGGAAATTTTATGTCAATAAATTAGATGACTTAAATGAAATGAATAAATTCCTTGAAGGACAAAAATTGTCACCACCCATTCAAGAAAACATAGACAACTAGAATAGCCCTGTATTTATTTACTTAAAAATTGGAATTATAGAATGAAACTGGACCACTTTCTTACACCATACACAAACATAAACTCAGGATGGATTAAAGACCTAAACATGAGACGCAAACCCATACATTTCCTGGAAGAAAGCAAAGGCAGTAATTTCTTTGACATCAGCCATAGAAACCCTTTTCTAGATCTTTCTCCTTTGGGCAAGGGTAGCAAAAGCAAAATTAAACTATTGGGGCTACATCAAAATAAAAAGCTTCTGCACAGTAAAGGAAGCTATAAACAAAATGAAATGGTGACCTACAAAATGGGACAAATGAGATATCCAATAAGGGGTTAATATCCAAAATATGTAAAGAACCTACATAACTCAAGACCAAAAATACAAATAATCCAATTAAAACATATACAACCTAAAAAACAGACATTTTTCCAACATACAAATAGGACATAGACAAACAGATAGCCAAAACACAGGTGAAAAAATGCTCAACATCATTGTCAGGGAAATCCAAATTAAAACCAGAGTGAGAGACCATTTTACATCTGTCAGATGTCTAAAATAAAAATCACGAGAGATAGCAAGTGTTGGCAAGGATGTAGAAAAAAAGGAACCCTTGTGTATATTTGGTGGGGATGCAAATTTGGGCAGCTGCTGTAGAAAACAGTACAGAGATTCCTCAAAAAAGTAAAAAATAGAATTATCATATGACCTGGTAATTCCACTACTGGATATTTACTCAAAGAAGACAAAAACACTAATTCGAAAAGATGTGTGGACCCTATAAACACCGTTTATACGGTGTTATTTGCAATAGCCAAGATATGAAAGCACCTCAAGTTCCTATCAATGAATGGATAAAGAAGATATCATAATAATATACATAATATATACATATAATATGCACGTATTATATTATATAATATATGTATATATTATATATACATATATGTATATATGCATGTAATATATATGTATATATAATAATATACATATTATATATGTATATATAATGTACATAACCTATCTACTATGGAATATTACTCAGACAGAAAAGAGAATGAAATATTGCCAGTTGCAACAACAAGGATGCACCTAAAGAGTGTAACACTAAGTGAAATAAGTCAGTCAGAGAAAGACAAACACCACATAATTTTACTTACGTGTGGTATTTAAGAAACAAAACAAATGAACAAAGAAAAAAAAGAGACAAGCAGAAAAACAGGCTCTTAAATACAGAGAACAAATGTGGTTGTCAAGAGGACAAGGAGAGGGGCAAGAAGAATGTGTAAAATAAAGGGAATTAAGAGTATGCTTATCTCAATAAGCATTGGGAAATGTATAAAACTGCTGAATATTATGTTGTATACCTGAAACTAATATAATACTGTATGTTAATTATACTTGAATAAAAGTAAATACATGTTTTAAATAAAAATTGGAATCACAGTTAAAAACATTCACATGAAGAAAATTCAAGGTCCAGATAGTTTCATTGGTACATTCTACAAGCACTTAAGTGAATAATAATGGAGCACCTGCGTGGCTGAGTCAGTTAAGCATCCCATGATTTTGGCTCAGGTCATGATCAGAGTCTTGAGATTGAACCCCCCATTAGGATCCACACTGGGTGTGGAGCCTGCTTAAGATTCTTTCTCCCCCTCCCCCTTTGCCACTCCCTTTGCCACTGCCCACAGCTAGCTCTCTCTCTCAAAAAAAAAAAAAAAGTAAATAAAACTAATTGTATACAAAGTCTTTCAGAAATTTTATTTCATTTCACAATAAGATGCTTTAAAGCTATTTGTATATACATTATCTATATGTATATAATATATAGATATATATCCGTTTTTTGCCTGGTAGCATTTTATCCAATGAATGTAGCATTTTCTCTTACTCCATTCTTTTGTTGATGAAGTTGTTTGTGCTGAGCAGGAACTACTAAAAGCCTGTGGGGTTTGGATTGGAAGAACACACTCACGCTAGGCTGCCTGGGTTCACATCCAGTCCTAGCACTTACGAGCTACATGACTTTGGGCAACAATTTCAACCTTTTTATATACACCCTTTTTTTTTTTTTTAATCTGTAAGGGTATTAATTGTACCTACCTCCTAGAGTTATTATGAGGACTATCTGAGGTAATATTTGTAAAGTGCTCAGAAACATGACTGGAATGCAGTAAGAGCCACATGAGTGTTTGTTAAATACAAACAAAAGGAACATCCTTGAAAGTGCTCCCTGGTGCACAGATGCAGGGATTGGCCTAGGATATATATCAGAAGTGAAATTCTGGGCCAGAAGGTAGGCTCTATCTCTTTTAATTTCAACCTCTCTTTAACCTTATGTTTTGGATATGTCTTCTTTACATCATATGGCTTTTTTCCCTCCTCAGTCTGATCACCTTTGTCCTTTAATAGGAACATGTACACCATTTTCATTTCATCTAATTATATATTTGGGTTTAGATTTACTATCTTAGTATTGGTTTTCTACTTACACTATTTGTTTTATGATTCTTTCTCTTTTCTTGCTCCTATTTTGATGGAGCATATTTTATTCTTCTTTTCTCCTCAGCAAGCTTGGAAATTATATACTCATATACTATTTTTTACTCTTCCTTGGAGATGTAATAAGTATAGGTGTACTATCTTATATGTACATACAATGCCTGCATGTGTGTGCAGGTGTGTGCATGTGCGGCCCTCCACATCTTGGGTCACACCTTGATGCTTTATTATCTTAGTGTCTTTTCAGTACCTTGAACCACTTTTTTTCCCCAAATACCTAAAAATATATATATATATTTTTTAAAAGATTTTATTTATTTATTTGTCAGAGAGAGAGGAAGAGAGAGTGAGTAAGCACAGGCAGACAGAGTGGCAGGCAGAGGCAGAGGGAGAAGCAGGCTCCCTGCCGAGCAAGGAGCCCGATGTGGGACTCAATCCCAGGACGCTGGGATCATGACCTGAGCCGAAGGCAGCCGCTTAACCAACTGAGCCACCCAGGTGTCCCTAAAAATATATTTTTTGTCCAGATTTTATTTTCCTCAGCAGATGGACTGATCAGATTTACTTAGACCAAGAAGTTGAAAGCCTCAAACAGTTACATTTTTATCTCTAAAATGCATTGTTTTTTTTCATAGGATTAGAAACTTGGTATACACATGTACTGAGACTGTTCTAAAATGGCATTCATTGATGTTTTTGTATCATTTCTACAACATTAGTTTTAAAGGTTCAGGAGTTTATATAGTGGAGACACTGAATAAAGCAATAACTTGCCTTGGAAAATGTCTGAACTGCAATTATGATTGCCCAGCATACATAATTTTGTTCTTAATAAACAATGGTATCACAGTTGCCAGGGACACATCTTACCTAGCTCCTTTGTCCTTGAACCATCGTGATAGATTTCCAACTACATTTTCAAGGACAAAACAATGACTAGCTTTCTTAACTAAAGGGGATTTCAGAAAATAACTAGTAAGGCTGATATGAAACATATGCTAAGAAGGTAAGACCGTGAAATTAAACATTTTTTTATGTCGGTACTATTGTCCATTTCTTTACTACCCCATAAAGAATGGTTTGTAGGTTGGATACAACCCTCATCCCTAATGTGCTTCATTATTAAAACAACACTTAATTAAATGGTGGACAAAGCCAGAAACATGCCATAGTTTAGGGAAATCTCTTAGGTTATTTTCAGATGTTTCTAGTTAGGCAAAAGCCAAAGTGTATTTTGTTGAGCACATTTTATTCCTATGTGTATTAGAAGGGAAATCTAACCCATGTGTTTTATTTCATTAATATTTTGCCAAGTTAAATGGTTCTTTTGCAAGATATATTTAATGTTGAGTTATTTTTATGAGGCTTTTTCCCTTGGATTATGAATTCATATGTCACCTAAAGTAAGTATACTTTGATCCAAATATCTTGTAGTTATGAAGTCAGAAACCCACAAAACTTGGGTGATTTCCCAACAGTGCCAAATATAATATTTCATCTCTACCACTAACATCATGATTTTTTCCTCATATTTGTCAATCAGCACTTTATTGAGAAAACAATGGAGTCGTTCTCCTTTTTAAGCCCTGCTTTTTGACAAATGTCCAATGAGGCTGTGGCTCAATTCAACAAGGGCCGCTAACTTCAAATCATGGCATAGATCTAAGGTTATGGTTTGGATACTGACTGAATCACATCTGCAGTTTCTTAAAGGTATGATATAGGTTGGTACATTAGAGAGCTTGATGAACACTAATCCATAGAGTGGCAAAAATGACAGGTGAAGATAAGGGCCTGGGGGAATTTTCGATCAATGTTGGTGGGCGTGCCAATTAGCCAACTGCTCTAGAAAACAATGCTTGTCTAGAAAAGTTGCACATGTGCATGCCCTCTAAACCAGTCATTCCGGTCTGAGGTATAATCCCAAAGAAATTTGCACATATGAACCAGGGAACATATACAAGAAAGTTCCTGGTGTCATAATAACAAGAAACTGCAAACAACTTAAGTGAGAATCAATAGGAAAAAATGAATATGTATGTTGTGATATCCATACAATGTGATTGTAAAAAGCAACAGAAATGAATAAAGTTTAGCCATGTTACGGTATTACTATGGACAAGTCTCAAAAACAGAGTGTTGAATGATAAAGAACCAAGTCATGGTAGAAAAAAAAGCAGCATTGTTGTATTTATGTGAAGTTTAAAAATCTGTAAAAACAAAGAAGTTAGTGGTTAAGAATGTATACAAATATGTAACACCCTAAACAAAAGCCATGGAATAATAAAAATAAAATTCAGGATAGTCATTATTTCCCATGGAGTGCTGGAAAGTGGAAGGGATTAGACATGGGAAGAACCTCTAAAGATTGCCTCAAGTTTCAATTTTTTTTAAGGCTGCGTGGTGTGTCCACAAATTTTTGTTTTATCATGACTGTTACAGTTTAAGATTGTGTTATGAATATTATCTTGTATTTATTCAACCTTTAAAAATTAATTTTTAAAAGGCAGCCAACATCGTGCTTATTTACCTACTGCCCCAATTCTCATGAAACTAAAGCAAAAGGTACAGTCTGCCAGAGTTTAGTTATGTGGTTAATGTTTCTCTTTCTGTCCTGACTTAAAAAAAAAAAAAAAAAAAAAGAGAAAGAAAGAAAAAGAAAAAAATCCCTTTGGGTTCTTTCTATGTCTTACATAGCTGGGCTATTTCTTATATTTTCAAATTAGATTAAATACTATCAAGCAACTTCTGTCATTCCGCATAAGTAGTAGTGATTACTCCATCAGAAAAAAAAATCTATAATAACACGGCATAGTAGTTAATGTTTGACAAGCAAGTCTCTATGGTGTACTAGAGCTGTCAGAGAAGCCATTAGGAAAGTGAAGACACAGCGGGCTGAATTCTGCAAGAGAATAGAGTTCTCTCTCCATCAAGACAAGGCTGAGCTCTTTCCAAACAGGGAATCTACTCATTGTGTAGAATCAATTATTTACAAATCCAGGGTGGCAAGCCTCCTCCCCTCTACCTCTTCCCTTCCTTTTTTCCTTCTGTCTCTCTGCCCTCCTCTCTGTCTCCCTTCTACTTTTCTTCCTTTCTTTCTTTCACCAACTGTATTAAATATCCATTCTTTGCCAGGTGCCAAATATTCATGTATGTACTAGTGTCCTGAAAGAATTAATGGGATGTTTGACATGCCATGCACTGCAGTCATACCTCCCTTTTCTCCCTGGCACAGAAGGACCCTAATGCAATCAATCAAATGATTACCTCCACAACTTCCGCCATATTTAGAATTATTTTATCTTTTTTAAATTGTGAATTTTACAATATATCCAAAAGAGTAAGAAAAAGAAATGGATCATTTTTAAAAATGCCATTTAAGGGATGATAATAAAAACAACACTCAGGTGTTTACCATCCAGCTCAAGAAATAAACAGTAACTGAAGTCAAAACGTGTGCCCCTCCCCAATTTTCCCTCCTTTCTCCATCCAGAAATAATGCACTATTTGAATTGTACATCATCATCATTCTCTTGCTTTTCTTTAGAGTGGTCCCACCTAACTTGTTCTGTTTTTGCTGTGGCTGAGGGTCGGCTCTGGGCATCCTTCTGCATGTCTTCCCATGCAAATGTGCAAGTGCTTCTCTCCTGCACATATCTAACAGTAGCGTTGTTATGCCATAGGATATGTGCATACCCCACTGTCCTAGAGAACGTCTATTTTCCAAAGTCTTGATGTACATTCCCACCTACAATGGGTGAGAGTTCTTAGCACTACATCATCTCCAACAGATAATAATGCTGCTTGACTTTTCAAATTTTGCCCGTCTGGTGAGTGTGAAATTGTCTCTCTCCCTGGTCTTACATTTCAATTCAAGGAGTTTGAGCATCTTTTAATATTTATTGGGCATTTATATTTTTCTTTTGTGAACTGCCTATTCATGTTCTCTTTTGCTGATTTGCCATTTGGCCATTTATCTTTTATAAATTATTCAGAAGAAATCTTTATATGTATTTTTGATATGAGTTCTTTTCCAGATATGTGTATCACAAATATGCCCGCCCAGTTTGTGGTTTGGATTTCACCGTCTTTACAATATTTTTAAATGTCTTTTGAGATCTTGATTTTAATATAGTCAAAATTATGTCTTTTTGTTTATGTTTTGTGCTTTCTGTTTCTTTTTCAAGAAATCCGTCCCTACACAGAGATCATAAATATATTCTCCTTTACAGTTTCCTGAAAGTTGTAGAAGTTTTTCATTTCTCATTGAAGTCCTTAATTACAAGGCATTGATTGTTGAGTGTTCATAAGGATCTGTTTTGTCTTTCATCGTCTAGTCAACTGAGCCAGAGTGCCGTTCACAGGAGTTCATCCCTTCTTCAGTAATCCACATGGCCAAAGCAATATGCCATTTCCCTCTAGGGAAATGTTCCCCTCTAGGGAAATGGCATGTTTCTGGGTTGTGTGTTTTGTTCTTTTAGATACAGTCTATCTTTACACCAGTACCACACTGACTTAATTACTGTATTCAGTAGAGCGACTTGCTTCATCTCTTTTTCTTTCAAAATTCTACTGGCTATTCATTTTGAAAATCAGATAGTAACTTCCAAGAAAAACACATTTAGATTTTGATTGGAATAGCATGAAATTATAGTTAATTTGAGAATCAATACTTACACAATACTGGCTTTTCCCATCCATAGCATATGATAACTCCAAAGTTATTATATGTTCCTCAATATTTTTCAATAAATTTGTTCTAAAATTGTACATTTTAAACATGTTAAATACTTTTATTTTTTAAAAGATTTTATTTATTTATTTGAGAGAGTGAGAGAAAGAGCACACAAGCAGGGGAGTGGCAGGCAGAGGGAGAGGGAGAAGCAGGCTCCCAGTTAAGCAGTGACCCCGATGGGGGCCTTGATCCCAGGAACCTGGGATCATGACCTGAGCCAAAGCCAGAACTCAATCGAGTGAGCCACCCAGAGGTCCCTGTTAAATACTTTTTAAAAAAAATATTTTATTGATTTATTTAACAGACAGAGATCACAAGCAGGCAGAGAGGCAGACAGAGAGAGAAGGAAGCAGGCTCCCTGCTGAGCAAAGAGCCCGATGCGGGGCTCGATCCCAGGACCCTGAGACCATGACCTGAACCGAAGGCAGAGGCTTTAACCCACTGAGCCACCCAGGCACCCCATCTGTTAAATACTTTTAAAATAGCAGTATTAATGTATAATTGATGTACAAAAACTGAACCTATTTAATACTTTTGATTTGAGGAGTTTGGACATACACATAAACCCTTTCATGAAACCATCACCACAGGCAAGCTTATAGACCTAGCCATCACCTCTAAAAGTTTTCTTGTGCCCCTTTGTTTTGGTTTTGCTTTTGTGGTAAGACTACTTCATAGGAGATCTTCCTTCTGAACAATTGTTTTTAGTGCACAATACAATATTGTTAGAGGAACAACATCGTATAGCAGATCTCTAGAAATTACTCATTTTCATTGCTGAAGCTTTATGCCCATTGAACAGTAACTCCCTATTCCCTCCTGCTCCCAGCTCTAGGCAACCACCATTTTACACTTGATCTTAGCCAAAATGCTGAGAAGCGATAGGCAACCACCATTTTAGACACTGCTTCTGGGAGTTGGACTATTTTAGGAACCCCGTAAAAATGGGATCATGGAGCATTGGTCTTTCTGTGACTGGCTCATTTTCCTTAGTATAGAGTCATTTGGATTTATTCATGTGGCCACATATGGCAAGATTATCTCCTTTTCTAGGGCTCAGTAATATTCCATTATAAATGCCACATGTTCTTTATCCATTAATTCACCAACGGACTTCTGGTTGCTTCCATATTTCAGCTTGGTAACTGATGCTGCGGTGAAAATGGCGGCACAGATATCTCTTTGCAATCCTGATTTCAATTATTTTGGATACTGACCCAGAAGTGAGGATTCTGGATTATACAATTGTTCTATTTTTAATTTTTTGAGGAATCTTCATACTGTTTTCACCATTTTACATTCCCACCAATAGTGCGCAAGGGTTCTGATTTCTCCACATGCCTGTCAACATTTGCCATCTTTGGGGGGTTTTTGATAATAGTGATCCTAACAGGTGGGGATAAAATTTCATTGTGATTTTGATTTTTATTTCCCTGATTATTAGTGATGTCAAACACCTTTACATGTACCTGGTGGCCATTTGTATGTATTTTTGGAGAAATGTCTATTCAAATCCTTTGCCCATTTTTTAAATTGGGTTATTTGTTTTGTTGTTGCTATTATTTTGCTATTGAGTGTTTGGAGTTTCTTATACACATTGGACATGAACTCAGTATCAGATATCTGGTTTGCAAATATTTTCTCCCATTCCAAACATTGCCTTTTCTTTCGGTTGCTCGTTTCTTTTCAATTTTCTTATCAGCTTTTTAATTTCTTATTGTTTTTGCTTTCGTTGCCCGAACTTTTGGTGTCACTTCCAAGAAGTCATTGTTAAGACTAATGTCAGGAAGATTGTTCCCTATATTTTCTTCTAGGAGTTTTTCAGTTTCAGGTACTATATTTAAGTTTTATCAGTTTGAGTTGATTTTTGTGTGTTTAGTAGATAAAGGTCCAGTCACTTTATTTTTGTTGCTATTGGAAGTAGTCGGAGTATAAACTGATACACTGTTTTGGAAAACAATGTGACACTACCTGCGACATAGCCATTCCAGCCCTAAGTGCATCCCCAAGGTAAACTCTTAGCCATGGACACGGGAGACCTACAAAAGCAGCCTTGTTCATGATATAAAAAAAATCTGTCCAAATGTCTGTGAAAAGTATGGCAAATAAATTATTGTGGTATATTCACTGAAATAGTACATAAGAGTGAAAATATATAAACTAAATCTATGCCTATTTATGGGGTCAATGCTAAGATCATAACCTTTAGTGAAAAAGGCAAGTTACAAAGAATCCATGCAGTGTGATTTCTTTAATATAAAACTGATATTCAGGAAATTTCGATAATGTATTGTTTGGGGTACTTGTACACGCAGTAAGATTATAAAGAAGGGAAAGGAGTGATTACCCTGAAACTCAGTAAAGTGGGTATTGGGAAGGGGAGGGTTGAACAGGGTTGCTGTTGTGGGGACATACTGGCAGCTTCAAAATACAAGTTATTTTCTACTTCTTAAGTGGGGTGGAGGGTACACACATGTCTATTATTTTTAAAATATACATAAATATGTCTGTGTGTGGAACTACACATGTCATACGTATATAGATAGTATACATACCTTTGATGCATGTTATAATTTGTTTGAAAATCTTCATAAAAATTTCATTAATACTTCTAACAGTTAAAAGGTTTTTTTTTGTAATCCAAGGAATATTTTCTTTGTTTTATGACAGCTCACTGATGTGCTGCCTCAAGAATGTGTTCTGGGTCCGAACTTCTTTGTATCTCTTTGTGTTCAGTGAAACAGTTACTAACTCCAGTGATGGGCTTTAAGATCCTTTTGCCGGTGTATTATATATTTTTGAAATTAACATTTTCTGATGGCTCTAAGAAGGATTCACAGAGGCTTGCAATGTCCTCATGCAGACCTGGATCTGGCCTCCTTGGAAGCACTGAGCAGTGTCTAATGTATGTCACTGAAACACAGTGTGGGGAAAAAAAAAAATCTGTTGGGCCTTAACTTTTTTCTCCTTCCAGACTTATGGCTGGGCAACCTCCCTTAGCCCATCTGACAAATGAAAATGGGATGAGTGACAAATTTTAAAATCTTCCTTTTATTTCCATGATTTATTCCTATCCCCTAGTCTTCCTTTTCTGCTTAAAATCATTTTAAGCAGCAACCTACATCTTTTCAACACATACACGGACCTGTTTGCCAGGCTGAAATGCATAAAACCTTCTTACCAAAGGAACACGTTCTAGCCTGAATTTTCCTAAACTGCAGCCATTTGAAAATCCCTTCATGATTTTTGACATAACCATTTATCACATGTCCTGTGACACAAGTAGTTATTTTCTTTCAGTTTAATTTGACTCACTTTTGCTCTCTTTACCTCACTCTAAAAAATGACATCAGTCAAATCACGAAGTTAATGTGCTATTACTATTTTATCTAATGTTCATGAAAAAGAATCGTAACTGTTAGGATTTTTAAAAGTTTGTCCCTACAACACATTGACCAAAATGCATTCTAGGTATGTCCGTGTGCTATATTTTGGGAAAATCTAATGAAGTTTAAAGAGACCAAAAAAAAGTCCACTCTCTCCCACCTCCTCTGCCTCCCCAATACACACTCAACAGAAGGGCGACTGGCCGCCAGCTCCGGCCTCAGCCGTTGCCAAGCTGCCAGTCTTCTTCTTTGTCTGCCGAATGTTTCTCATTTGGATTTGCTTTCTGCCTTTTATTTGGGATTGCCATCTTTCTGTTGCCCAGCTCATTACAGAAGGGGGTAAATTTATGCCCTGGGAAACCGACACTCCCGTAGCTGCAGTGCCAGCCGGTCGGCCAAGATAAAGTAGCAAAGCAGGATTAACAGACCTGTGCTCAAGTTCCCGTTTCTACGTGGGCCAAGTCACTGGGGGCATGTGTGGCTGCTTTAAAAGTGTGTTGTCAACCTCCCGTTCGCAGCCTGCCAATAGCCGGGTGACAGAAGTCCCCATAGTCCTCTGTGACAATCCAATTCACATGTTTCCCCAGTGACCCTCCACCACTTGGGCAGCATTTGCCCAGATTCTTCACCGACTTCTAGCAGGGCCATTTCCGGCTTACTAAGCCCTGCTCCTTTCCCCGTGGCACAGTGCAGCTCTGATCTAGTTTGATTAAAGGGCTTCCCCACCCCCCACCCTCTCTCTCTCTTCCTTTTAGCTGTTCTTCAAGGTCAGATGGTTCAGATATTTCCAGAAGGCTGCCACTGCCTCTTAGTCCCACACATGTGTATATGATGACATTGGCAGGGGTTTCCAGGCGCATGGCTGGGTCCATTAAGATTTAGTGAAGCCTGAAAAGGAGAATCAATGTTTCATTTACATCAGAAGGCTCAACATCTCATCACATCCTGGTGGACACAGGCTGTACAACATCTTAATACTAATCAGCTCTCCCTGACATTGAATTCTAAGGATCGCTGTTTTGAAAACCAACAGTATTAGCTCCGGCCCTCCCCGCTCCTCTCAGACAATCATCAGCCCCTTGCTGGGCTGTACAATTTGACACTCTTGTTCAGCGACTTCTCACTCATTAAACTGATCAAGATACAAAACTTGTTAGTTAATTTTTCATGCACTTGGGGGATCGGGTTGCATATTTTAATGATCTGCTCTCAGAATGTGCTGATCAAACTGCATATTTTGTTGATTTGCTGTGACATATCCTTAACCACAGTGCTGCTCGCACGGGGTCTTCAGTGATGTGAGCTGCATCCAAGAAGCTGAGAGTGGGTGCTGTGTGTGCTGATCGAGCCGCGAGGCTCTGCGGAGGCATTAACGTGCTTTTTTCCTGATTGATCTGAATAATAACAGTTTGGGAATTTTCATATTCTGTACCCCAGGGCTCGGGTGGTATCAAAACCAATATTTACTCGAGTCGCATTTGTCCTAGTTAGACCTTAAGGCACTTTTCTCATTTGGTTAAGGTTCGGTCGTGAAAACTGGAGACTCCACACCACCCCTGCACACCCCCCCCACACATGCACACTTGCATACACACCACACATAAATGACGTAAACAAAGGAATCAGGGAATAAGCCAGAACAGTAACAGAAAATAAAGGGAAACACATCCCAATGATCTTTAGCTAGACTCTCTGGGTCTTGTTAATGTTGGGGGCTCAGAATTGACTCTATCTATTTGGGAAATAAACAGTCCAACCTTGCTGCTCTGTCCCCAAATCACTGACACCACACTGAGTCCCTGAGGTCGAGTGGGTGCCCCGGGAGCCCTGCCAATGAGGAGGCAGAGCTGGGCTGCCAGGGCCTCTGGACCCCTCTTGTCCAGACCCTCCCCTTGGCTGTTCACATGACTCTTAGGGAATAAGTCAGGGTCTCCAGACCTCATCTCCTATTTTGTTCTTTTGGTTTTTTTTTTTAAAAGATGGGAGAAGCCACAGGCATCTTAGATTTCTAAATTCTGTATCGTAGAAGGAGCCAGGTCCTAGGTTTTGAAAAACATCTCCACCAAGGGAAAGTATTTTATATTGCAGACAGATAGATTTTGCTTTACTACACTATCAAAACACATCAAAAATTAAAAATGGGAAATTAAAAATTAAAATGCAGTTTGAGGATGTGAGGTTGTCTTCTCAGGATCTCCACAAGAGAGTATAAATAAACATGATTTCCAGCATGTCCCAAATGCCCTCTAAAGGGCCAAATAGCAAGTAGTTCCAGCTTTGTGAGCCATGTAGTCTCTGTCACAACTACCCAAACCGTCCACGGTGGTGGGGGAGCAGCCACTGAAGATGCATAAACAAGTGGGCATGGCTGTATACCGACTAAACTGCAGGTACAAAGTCAGACGGCTGGCTAGGTTTGGCCCAAGGGCGGTAGTTCATTAAGCACTGGTCTAGAACAGTGTTCTACCATCCTCAGTTTACTCCTCTATACAATGAAAACATTCTCCTACCTGCCATGTGAGCATGTTAAGAGAATTATATGAGTTAAGCAGTACTGGAGTCATTAGAACTATGACTCGCACGTACTAAGCTCTATGAAAATGTTGGCTACTTTTGTTAACTAGTAGTTATTATTTGGATTATATAATTCCTTTAACTCATTGTCTTGATGATTCAATGAATACTTATTAAACCTCTACTCTTTGTCACTTGCTGTGCAGCATCTGGGCCTTCAGGTGTGACCTAACCAACCAGAACCTGCTTATTATGGAATTCACAGAATGGTGGGGGTGAGAGATGAGGATGGAGATCGTTACAGGTCATGATAACTTTTATAGAGAGGCAGGCTCAGGAGCAGAGAGTAGAGACGTCTGATGGAGACATGGGACATGAGATGAGGCTTCCAGGGTGAAGCAGTGGCTGAACTGAACTATGAAAAGCTAGTAGGACTTAATGAGTCATGGGGATCAGGAGTGGTGAGGGCCAGGCTGGGAAAAGCAAGGGACAGTGTTTAATTGGAGTAAACAAGCTGAAAAGAGTTAGAGGTAACTGGATTAAGGAGTGGATGGAAGTAATGAGGCGAGAGACTGAAGAGGTGGCCGACCATCATGAACCATCTTGAAGATTTGAGGTTGTTCCTGAAATGATCCTAAAATTAGGTTTAAGCTGAAGAATAATATGTGCTCTAGACAGAAAGCCCAGCAGCACATGGAGAATGGATTGGGCTGTAAAACTGGTGCTAGGAAGAGCAGAAAGAAAACACTAAGAGGAGGCAGAAGCTTGTGACCAGGGAGGAGAGAGTATCAAGACAGGATGGAACTTTCTAGAGAGGTTAAGAAAGATAAGGTCTATAACAGATATATGAAAAGATGTTCAACATTGCTCATCATCAAGGAAATAGAAATCAAAACCACAGTGAGATACCACCTCACACCTGTCAGAATGCCTGAATTTAACAACAGATAAAACAACAGGTATTGGCAAGGATGCAGAGAAAGGGGAGCCCAATTGCACGATTGGTGGGAATGCAAACTGGTGCAGCCACTCTGGAAAACATTATGGAGGTTCCTCAAAAAGTTAAAAATAGAGCTACCCTCAGACCCAGCAACTGCACTACTAGATATTTATGCAAAGGATACAAAAGTACTGATTCAAAGGGTCACATGCACCCCAATATTTATAGCAGCAGTATCAATAATAGTCATACTATGGAAAGAGCCCAAATGCCCATCAATTGATGAATGTATAAAAAAGAAGTTGGTATATACATATATACAATGGAATAGCACTTAGCCATTAAAAAGAACGAAATCTTGCCATTTGCAACAATGTGGATAGAACTAGAGTATATTATGCTAAGTGAAATAAGTCAGTCAGAGATAGACAGATACCACATCATTTCACTGATAAGTGGAATTTAAGAGACAAAACAGATGAACATAGGGGAAGGGAGAAAAAAAGAGAGAGGGAGTCAAACCGTAAGAGATTCTTAACTATAGAGAAAAAAAACAAGGGTTGGTTGCTGAAGGGGAGGAGGGTGGGGGGTAGGCTATATGGGTGACGAGTACTAAGGAGGGCACTTGTTATGATGAGCACTGGGTGTTACGTGTGAGTGATGAATCACCAAATTCTACTCCTGAAACCAATATTACGCTATATGTTAACTACCTGGAATTTAAACAAAAACTTGAACCATAAAAAACAATAAAAAAAGAAAGATGAGGTCTGAAGACTTGTCATCAGTGGCCCTCAAGAAAGCATCATAACAGAGGGAGAAGGGCTAGGCTGGATAGTAAGGCCATGGTCACTGAGAATATGCACAGAGATTTGTTGTAAGGAGTTTGGAAGAGAAATAGAAACTGAGTGGTGGGTAAGTATAGTTGGGATAAGATAGACAGAGAAGAAAGTATATAGGAAGCTAAGGACAAAGGGACAGAAAGGGGATAATTTTGGATCAGGGCACTGAAGAAGTCTCTGGAGAACAAGATCTAGAGCAGAAAGTAAGATCAGCCTTGGCAGAAAGGAAGGGCCACCTTCCCCTGAGACACAGAAGGAAGCATCTACAATGACAACAAAAATTAGTTTGCTGGATAAAGAACGGCCAAGAAAAATTACCCTTGATCTCCTTTGATAGTAAAGGATGGAAAATGATTTACTGAGAGTGAGAATTGGCAGGATTGGGTCTGGGATCCTGAGGGCAAGGACTAGGTCTGACTCAGACACTGTGGGGACTGGGAGGGAACAAGAAGAAATGAATAAACAATTTGAGAGAGGCCTCAAGCTCCCCGATCAGATTTGGGAGGACAAAAACATGATGGTCTCTAATAGGACTACTTAGGAATATGTTCCCCCAGAGTAACACTTGTCAGCCGGGATCAAGAAAAGACAAAAAAGAAAGTGTGAGTTACCTGGAGGTGTGAACTGGTAGGTGGGAATCACAGAAAGTCAATGAGAAGAAGAGGATTGTAGGTGCTAGAGAGAGTGCTGCAGGGACAGTAAAAGTATGATCCTGGCCAAGGAGATAGCCAGCGGAAGCCAGAAGGATGGCATGAACGCAGGGAAGGTCATGGAAACCCAACTTCAACATTAGAATCATTAAGCTGGTTTTGTTTTGTTTCATAACATTTACTAGAGTGAATTGCCAAAGCTCACCGAACTATCATTTTGTGATATGAAAAAAGCGGGAGAAAATTCTCCCTTATAGTGATGAAAAAGAGGCAACAGGCTTCCAAATTCAAATGGAATTCCCTATCTGAGAACTGTTTCACAGAAGTTGCATTTAAAATACAGGGTGTCGGGGCGCCTGGGTGGCTCAGTGAGTTAAGCCTCTGCCTTCGGCTCAGGTCATGATCTCAGGGTCCTGAGATCGAGCCCCGCATCAGGCTCTCTGCTCAGCAGGGAGCCTGCTTCCTCCTCTCTCTCTGCCTGCCTCTCTGCCTATTTGTGATCTCTCTGTCAAATAAATGAATAAAATCTTAAAAAAATAAAATAAAATACAGGCTGTGAAAACCAAATAAAATAAAATAAATCAAATCAAATCCAGGTTGTGGACCTCTTCACTGAATGAGAGAGAGGTGGAGAGCCATCCATCAGTGCGCCTCCCTGAGGCCTCCTGGTAAAGGAGAGCCTTCAGCCTGCTGCTCCGTCCTCAGGCACGCACCACTCAACCCCTTTTCCCCCCTTGAAAGTCTTAGTTGCATCAATGCCTCTTGACATTTTCAAATACTTGAATTTTTGGCAGCACCTTTGAGGGAATGAAAAGACAAACACTCTTGTTGTGTATTTGAAGCAAGTTTCAGAAACCGTCCTATAATCACCCTGCTATATCTCTTGTTTGCGGGTTGGCAGCTCGACATCTCTTGAGAGAAAATGGTAACTGCCCCCAGGATTGTTCTTTTGTGTTCTCCTGGAGTACAACTCTTCCGGGTTCTGGTGAATCTGTGCCGTTCTTGTGGCAGGGGCTTGACTTCCCATGGATGCCTGTCCCTGTCGCTCCCTGCAAGTTAAGCCCAGCCCCAGCCGCCCACCCAGCGAGGCCTGACGGACTCCTCCTCAACCAAAGTGAAAACAAATTGGCCACACTGATGCCAGATGTGTCTGGACAGCTTGGGCAACACGCACGGTAGATGAGCGGCTGGACCCTGATTCACCGTAGCTGGAGTACCTCGCAGAGAGGTTCAAACACCTTCCGCCTCCCAACTTTCACAGAGCCACGGAGCTTCCCTCTGTAGTTGACAAGTGTCCGTATCTAGAAGCCATCTTTTAAAATAGACACGCACGTGTCTTTCTCTGACTTTAAATGCACACGCTGGCAGGTGGCCGGGATGGCTCCTTTTGTGTCGCAGTCACTGGGCTAAACACATACATGCTCTGTACCTCGTTTCATTTGCTCCTCACAACCACCCTGACCTTCCCAGACGGGGTGATGGAAGCTTAAAGAACAGCAAAATGACTCCCTAAAATCACGCAGCTACTACCAGAGCCAAGGTTTGCACTGGGCAGGGGGAGCCCAGACACAACACCCTCCTCCACCACTTTACAATTCATTCGGTGGCTTTTCCATTTACTCTTCATCATAAATGATTCAAGTATTCTAGAACCTGAGACTGCAAGCTTAATTGCCCCAGGCCCTCTTTCCCATCCGGCTATACTCATTTGCTTATTTATGAAGTGCCTTCCTCCTTACACAGCTCTTTACAAAATGTGGTCAACAAGCATTTTATTCATTGCCTCCTTGGGCCTCTCCCCACCTCAGTTCTCACAAGAGCTTGCGAGCCGAGCCGTGCTGCTTCCTCTCCACGCATCCTTACTCCCATCTTCCACATGGGGGCACATTCTGACCGCAAAGTTGTGGATGTCCCCACCAGTTTGCTGAAATACAACCAGTGTCACCCTAATGCTTTCGTTCTGCCACAAGAAATGGTTTTATTCAAGCTACACTCCTCATTGTTATTTCATGGAGGGGGAACAACAGTAAAAAAGGAAACCATATAATTTTTGTAGACTGTTTCTCCATAATTCATTCACTGGTTTCTATGTTATGTTGTATGGAATCCATTAAGCAGGATATTGAAGCTTATGAATGGAGACCTAGTAATTCTTCTTTAATAAACATGAGTTACTTTTATTCCTTAAACTTTACTAGGCACTTACCCAAAACATTACTCAAAACTGCTTGTTAATAATATGAATGATGATTTTGATTCCGTTTGCATTATTAGTATTTTTAAAGACCTAAAACACAAAGTCTGGACTATTCATAAAGACTGAGAAAATGGCTGGCATTTGAATGGAAATCTTTGTGCCTGAGTTTAATTCCATCTTGACACTTCTCACCAAACCATGTAAGAAGGTAGTGGCTGCTACCACAGGGGCCTTTTTGTGTCACTGAGGAAACTAATGCCTGAGGGGACTTACTCGGGAGCTTGAGGAGGGAGTCCCATAGGAGGAACAGGCCTCCTTTGCTTGGTTGGCTGGGGGCTGCATTAATCACTTAGCAGAGTTATCACACCGAGTAAAGAAATGCAAATACACTTCTCACTTTGAAGCAAAGATGTCCAGGCCCTCTCTTCTTCTCCATCACATTCTTTCCCTAATAGAACATGTCCATTCCCAAAACTTTGAAGACCATTTGTGAGTGATGGGGGGTCTCAAGCATCCATCTCCCCAGGCCTCCCCTCAGAACCCAATTCATATCTAAAAAACTTCCTGACAACTCCATGTGCACAGTTTCTTGCTACATCAAACTGAACAAGTCTTAATAGAACAATTGATTTCCCACCACAACCCCAAAAAGACATCACCTCTTCCCCAAGTTCAAGAAATGGCCTTAGTATCCAGCTGGAGGAAATCATCCTGACATCCACCTTTGCCTTTTCTCAAACTCAACTGCATCAGCGATTCCTCTTGATTCTATGTTAGAAAGATATCTTACGTGTTTCTACTGACTTTTTTCCATTTCAGATTCCATTTCAGTTTAAGATTCTGTCGTCTCTGGTCTGGACCACTGTAGGAGATGCTCACTGGACCCCCACTCCATTCTTGTCCCTATCTCTGACAATCCAGACCCCACACAGCAGCTTAATTCATCTTCAAGTATAGATTTAAGTCTGATTTCTCCAAATTAAAACCCTTCAATGGCTTCTCATTCCACATAGGATAAAATTCCAACTCCTTATGAGGGCCCTAGACAACCTATAACGTTTCCAGCCTTATTTTAACTGCCATTCCAGGCAGTGTGCCTTCTGTGGGATCAGGAATAGGCCATGCTCTTCCATAGCTCAGGATCCTTGTGCAGGCTATTCCTGAAGGCCTTTTCTGGCCCTGCATAGTAGGGAGGTCCTCCTGATTACTCATTAGCACCTTATTTATTTCCTTCTTAATACCGTCTGCAGCCTATAATTATTCTATTAATTTATTTGCTTGCTTATTTATTATCTCTCTGCCCAACTATGCAATCCCTAAAACTGGTTCAGCTGATAAAAATCACTGTCCATAACATAGGTATATAAAAATATGACTATCTAAATATTTCATTTTTGTTCACAAATTCTCATTCTACCAAGATAGGCAAATTTAATGTAAATCAAGGTAGACCCCCCCCCACCCCGTCCACTTCACTAGGATGTGCCCACGTTGTAGAGGAATTACATGGGCCCCTCCTCGAGATCTTCATGTTCTCTGTCCATACTGACATCTGGCCACACATCTGTTGTCCTTCCAGGCCCTAGTCCATGTTTCACAAAGGCCAACCGAGAGGCCTCTTCTTCCTAAACACAAGGCCCTTCCATCCAATGGTTCTCGGTACTGTTTTCATTAGGTGCAAACGAGCCATTCTCCAGTTCTGACACCATGCTGGGTCCTGGGCAGTCTCTGCTGCTGGCTGAAGCTTGGCCTCAGTCTGGATGTGAAATCAAGGCTACTTGGGGACAGGCACAGGCTCCTTTTCCAGGACCCACCAAGGTCTGGACTCGTATTACCCTCCTCCAAATCCTCTGTTGTCTCAGTTCAGAGAAATTTCCTAGAAGGAGCAGGAGGTAGGTAAACAGAAGATTTGCCCTTATTTTTGAGGTCTTTCTCTCAAACATTTTTTCCTATAAGGGGTTCTGTGTGTTGCTCTGAGGGCCTCATCTTTTGAAATGCAAAAGCAGACAGAGACTTTTTTCTCTTCTTTCCCTTTTCATATCACTTTCTTAAATCCATGAACTCAGAAAAATCTAACTGATCAATTTGGGGAAAGAGCTAGGCAGTGGGAAAAGCATTTTTCTGAAGGTGGGAAAAGCATTTTTTAAATAAAGTAATGGTTTAAATATATTTCTCCATCACACTACTATTGTGCCTGGCACATTGTTGGGGTAGAATAGGTATTTACAAATTTAAAAGTTAATAATGAGTAAATGACTATACAAATACGTGTTCCATGTCAGAAAGCTGCAGTTGGATAAATAGAGAAGCCAGAACGCAAATTAGGAGGTCCAAGTCCTATACCTTACCCTCCTGCTGAGCATTTGATCCCCTCTAGCTCACTTAATTATACTGTTCTGAGCGCCAAATAGAAACAGAATTACGGCTGATGTGGTTGAGAGATAATGATAACCACTTTACAATTTTTTGAGTTCCTTATTATAAAATAAAAGAATATAATGGTTTATATTCTTTACAGAAATCATTTTATTATTATGTCTTCTCTGTGAGCAAAGTATTTGCCAGGATTCTTCCATTAAATTGTTTTATAACCTCTCTTACAAGACAATGCAAACCATGAGTTTGCATTCGTAGGCTTACTTCAAGGTCCACCCAGAATTTAGATTCTTCCCAAAGTAGTTCAAATTGAAAAAGAAGTGGGGGGGGGGATTTCACATTAAGTGATCCCTTGTCACTGGTTCATGAAAAAGCCGAAATACTTAAAGAGAAATAATATAGCACTAATTATGAAAATATAAAACACATTTGTCTCCATAAGGTTGCATCTATGCCTTTACGTATCAGTTTGCTCGTCTATAAAATGGGATTAATAATAAGTAATGCTTATTACAAAGGCTCATTTTGAGCATTCAGTGAGAAAGTACTGTCAATTACTTGCCTGTTGCCAGGCCCAATAAATGTTAGCTTTTGTTACTATTTCATAATAAAACGACAAGCTTCTTTGCCACTTAACTGTTGCTACATAACAAACTATCCAAAATTAGTGGCTTAAAACAGCAAATGCTCTAATATGCTCAGAGATTCGATGAGTCAGGGTCAGAAAAAGGGTCCCTTTTCCAACATGTGACAAATGCCGCAACATGTGCCCGTTATTCTTGCTATTTGCCATTCTTGAACAAAATTGTTTTGGTAAATGAGGAATAATTTAGTGTGCATGATTTATAAAGTTAAAGTACTTTCTGTCTATGGAACACCAGTCATCATCACCATCATCTAGCAGAAGAGAAGAAATAAAAGAACCTATAGAGTCTAACAAACTGATAAAAGTGTGAACTCTGTAGGAATTCACCACCCACTGCACATGACTAAAAATATGACCACATCTGGCACAGCTGCTATAACAGATGCCCTAATCAAGACTGCGCTCAGAGTTGGTGATTAGCAATCTTACAACTACAGAGGTAAGGTTATGCTCTCTCTTGTGTCGCTGCTCCATGCATTCGGGCTGAAGAGAAAAGGAAGTGGCCTCCACCTGGGGCCCTGTAAGCTCCCAGAGTCAGCACAGCTGAGGAAGTAGATTTGGGGAGAAAGCAGGTAGGCTTCTGAGAGGAAGCCTGGGTAGTATCCCAGGTGGGTTGCTGTGGTAATGTTCTATCCAAGGCAGTTCCTCTTCCCAGTAAAGAAATCTGGATTTGAAGACTTTTGAAATCCTAAGAGAGCAAAAAACAAAACAAATTCAAGACAACAAAAATGAAGGAAAACAAATATACAACTACCAACTTTTAAATTTTTACCAAGTTAGAACATTTTTACTTTAAAAAAAAAAAAAAAAAGGTAGGGAGAGCACCTGGGTGACTCAGTCGGTTAAGGGCACAACTCTTGATTTCGCTCAGGCCATGATCTCAGAGTTGTGGGATTGAGGCCTACATGGGGTCAGCAGTCAGTGGGAAGTCTGCTTGAGCTTCTCTCTCTATTTCTCCCTCTGCCTGTCCACCTCCCCTCAAAAGAAATTTTAAAATTCTTAAAAAAAAAAAAAAGCCATAAGTAAAAAAAAAAAAGCCAAAAAAAAAAAAAAAAAAAAAAAAAAAAAAAAAAAAAAAAAAACAAAAAAAAAAAACAACCCCCACACAACTCTATCTACTTTCCCCATCATTTCATAGAAGAAAGAGTGTTTCACACAGTCTCTGCACCTCTACTCCCACCCCAATGCCACCAAAAATTGGGGGAATAGTTTGGTAGGTCATTATCTGAGAGCATGAGACAGTTTTTCAAACTGAATAAATGTAGTTTTACAAACAACTGCCTGTGTGGTCCGTACCTTTCTCACTTCGATTTGAACCAGTGAAAATCCTGTCATGGCCCCTTATGGCAATAGCAATTGGTATTTGGGACCCATTGATTTCATGACTCCAACTTTCCTTGAAGGAACCTGACATACACCAGCAGACTCTCTGCTGAGAAGAGTTGTCTGTACTTGCTGCCTCCTCTCCCTCACCTTCCCTTCATCCTTCATGGTTAGGGTCTTCCCTCTCCCGTCACTTCACCCAAAATGGTGTGGATAGGATCACCAGTGACTCCCTATTGACCCCATCAAACAGACACTTCTCAGACATCTTTCTTCATCTCACCAGCACAAGCACCTGTTGATCACTCTCTGCATTCTTTTCTTTGTTTCTCCGGTATTATTAGTAGATAATACACCAGAGAATTAGGTAGCGCTTTTGCTGACTTTTCATATACAACTAAACAAGATTTTAGCTAGAAAATATTAACAATAATAAGAGAGATACATGTTTTGCACAGGAAAATGTTAAAAGAAGTCTCTTTTTTCCTACGTAGTAATGTATGTAACATTGCCAAGTACAAATGATTTAGGAAAATGAATTTTACTTCTTCCTATGATACTCAGAAGAGGGTACAATTATATTTTATTTCTACTGACAATGAGAAAAACATACTGAAAAATGGCTTTATCTAAACCCTAGAAGATTATGGTTTTTTGCAACTTACTGAATTGGATTTAACTCAAAAATTACCAAAAAGAAAAAAGAAAAAAAAGGAAAAGTCAAGTTCCAAAGGCGCTAAAAGCAATTACTAATGGGTAGTATTTTTTTTGTTGTTGTTTCTACTTCTCTAAAGATAGAACTGCAACTTTTGCATCTCCACTCTATTTCTTAAATTTATATCTAAAATGTGTTTTTTCTTCCCAATACAATATTTCTCGTAATATTGACATATAAGATGTCCTTTTTGTAGTATACATTTTAGAGTTTAACACTATTGTGGGGATACAATTGGTCTTTTCCTGTTTTTAAAACCTTGGGGCTTTAAGAGCTAAATCATTAAATAAAGTACTGAACACAAATTTATCCTTACTACTAACCTAAGAGTTTATTCATTTAATTTTTGGAAACATTTCTAATATTTAAATAATCTCTCTATACAGGCTTCCCTAATTCTTGCATAGAGCAGGTATTCAATATTTATTTATGAAGTTGAATCCTTCAAGGAGATAATGCAACATTGAAACTATTGATTTGTATCTTTCATTTGTTCCTGTTCAGCCTACTCTGTAGTGAAGTTATTTGAATGTATGTCCTATCACTAATGATCCCGTCAGTTTCCTGGGGTGGTAACCATGTCCTGTATATCTTTGTCCTCTTCATACCCCTTCCACAGCTCCTTTCATGTTGCAACTGTTATTTAAACTGAGGAGGAAATAAACTCCCCATGCAGAACCTTACAAAAACCTATAGCAAACCTCCAGCTAGTGAAGTGTTAAAAAAAAAAAAGTTCCTTTGAAATTGGGAATGAGACAAGAAGACCTGCTACCACCACCTGTGATCAGTATTGGTCACTGAAGTAGATATTCACATCAGTGCAATGTGATCAAGAGGGTGGGAGGTGGGGGAAGAGGCAAGAAGGAGGGAGAAAACAGGAAAAGGGAAGGAAGGGTGGAAGGGAAGGAAAAAGGAAGGGGGGAGGGAAGGAAGAAGGAAGGAATGAAGGAAAGCAGGCAGGCAGGCAAGCAAAGAAATAAAAGAAAGAAAAAGTATGAGATTGGAAAGAAGGAGAAAACTATAATTTTACATAGATGATATAATTGTCTACATACAAAATCCAAAAGACTCTCTGGATATAATTCATAAGAGAGTTTAGCGAGGTTGCTAGATTTTAAGAACAATATATATAAGTCACTTGCATTCCAAAACATTAACTACAAAGAAATACGGAAATACATTTTTTAAAAAATTAATTTAAATGGCTTTTATATTAGTAGAGATAGATAAAAAGTACTAAGCATAAATGTCATAGGGGCTCCTGGGTGGCTTTGTGGGTTAAGCCTCTGCCTTCGGCTCAGGTCATGATCCCAGGGTGCTGGGATGGAGTCCTGTATCCCATTGGGCTCTCTGCTCAGCAGAGAGCCTATTTCCTCCTCTCTCTCTCTCTGCCTGCCTCTCTGCCTACTTGTGATCTCTTTCTCTGTCAAATAAATAAATAAAAACCTTAAAAAATTTTTTTTAAAGAATAAATGTCATAAAAATGTGCCAGACTTCAATGGACAAAATTATAAACACTTGTTTATAAATCTGTAAAAGTTGAAAGATGTACCATGCTTGTAATGAAGTTATTTGGATGTATTCATATCACTAATAGGAAGACTCAGTAACACAATAGTGTCATTCATATGAATTTAATGTCATTCCAATCAAAAATTAACAAGTGTTTTCATGGATGTTGACAAAAATGGAACTTGATCAGATTGTTCTTTGTAGTCAGGCTGGTGAGACAAGGACCAGATTCATTCTATACCTAGAAAAAAACAAAAAATGGACAAAATATATGAAAAAATGGTTTTCATGACATTGAAGATCAGGCAATGAAGGACAGTGATTCCTGAAATATGGAAAACAAATGAGACGAGCCTTTTACTTGCCCCAGATTATTGCCTTGAGAGAGTTTCCTCACCACGTTGCAGATGTGAAAACCCAAGGGGAGTCAGGGGACTCTCTGAGTCCAGGAGATGGAGTTTATAGTCCAGAGAGGCCAGAGTGGCTAGAACA
This sequence comes from Mellivora capensis, assembly GCA_004024625.1. NCBI lineage: Eukaryota > Metazoa > Chordata > Mammalia > Carnivora > Mustelidae > Mellivora > Mellivora capensis. Next base: position 114,899 of record PISX010004251.1, read on the forward strand.
TGCCAACTGAGTACCCGAGGGGAGAGGGCTCTGGTGATCCCCTCTCCAGGACCTGGGAGTATGATAAACTGTGTGTTTCTGAGTCTCTCTTATGTCTCCTTTAATGGCTGCTCTTGACTATCTCTTGGAAGGACACAGAAAACAGAAGCACGCCAATTTTTCATTCTGTTTCACTGCTTCACTTGTCTGACACTCTGTTCATACCACGCTAGCTGCACAGTGAAGGCTGTGCTAATTAAGACAGTGTCTTCTTGACTGTGATAGACAAGGAAACTGGGGAACAAGAATGAAAGAGCTGAAAGAAGTCCTATCAATATTTGGAAACAATATATTTCATACCTGGCATTGCAGACCAAGGAAGGAAATGAGAACTATTTAGTAAGTCATGTTGGGACTAGTGACTAGTCAAATAGTAAAAGCAAACTTGGAAGTTCAGCTCACATCAGAAACAAAATTTATTGTCAGAAGATTAAAGATTAAAATGTGAAAAAACACCTCAAAAATTTTTAGAGGAGATTAAAGAAATATTTTGAGTTGGAGTAGAAAATATTTATTAAAAGAAAAAAACCATAAACTATACATAAGTTTGATAAATTCAAGTACACTGCAATTTAAAACTTGTGTTAATCAAAAGGTACCATAAAGTCAATGAAAGGGAAAATCCCAATGGGAAAAAATATATTCTCAACACTTACACCTGGCAAAGGGCTAACAGCCAGGACATATAAATAGTCAAAAAGAAAGAAAGCAAACAACCCAATTTTTGAAAAATGGACAAAAAAGTTGGATGGTTTACAGAAGACAAAACGTGGAAGAACAATAAACACAACAAAGATGCTCACCTACACTAATAACAAAAGAAAATGCAAAAGAAAGCCACAATGGAAAACTATTTTATAGTCATCAAAAATCTGAAAAGTCTCAAACTCCCAAATGTTGCTGAGGAAGTGGAATGCGAGGGACCCCACTGACTGCTAGGAGAGCATAAACAGTGCTATCGCTTTAAGAAAAATTCAGTACTATCTTTTCAAGTTGAACAGGTAAATACCCCTGACCTAGCAATTCCACTCCCCAGTAGGAGCCGTAGAGAAATACTCATAGGTATGAACCAGGAGACATACAAGAGCATTCATAGCATTACTTCTGTAAACCCTCTTTTCACCATCCCAAAAAGAGAGAGGAAAAAAGCATAAACAGGAGATCAGATAAAGAAGTTGTATGATAGTCACAAAATGAAATAATATACAGCAGTGAAAATGAATGAGCAAGCATACAATACTCAGCATGGATGAACCTCACAAATGTAACGAAGCTCCCAAAAACACATATGGCCCACTAATTCTTGCAGAAACTACAACTGCTTAAGCTGTTCTCTACTTCCTTCTGTGTCATAGAACACCAATATTCCTTGGCAGATGGCTTCTCAGAATAAAGGGGACCCTGCAGCTTGGTGTGATCTTACTTCTGGCCAGTGAGTTGTAATTGGAAATGATGACCATGACTTCCAGGAACTTCTTAAAGGGGTTGTGCTCAGCTGTTAATGACCCTTTCTTGTCTTTTTGCCTTTTCCCTTTCTTCCAGCCAGCAATGTGAACATACTGGCTGAAATTCCAGAAGCTAACGTCAGACTAGAAGGCAACATTGAAAATGGAAACCATGAGCTGGGATGAGACAGATTCGCGGTACCACTGTATCAGTCCTGGGGAGCCTCCCTCCAGATTTCTTTTATGAGATAGAGGAATTAACTTGTGTTTTGTTTAAGCAGCTTCCTTCCTTCCTTCCTTCCTTTCTTTTCTTTCTTTCTTTCTTTTTTTTCTTTCTTTCTCTCTCTCTCCCTCTTTTTCTTTCTTTCTTTCATTCTTCTGTTACACCCATTTGTTCCTTTCTTTTCTTTTTTTTTTTTTAATTAACCTATAATGTATTATTTGTTTCAGGGGTACAGGTCCGTGATTCATCAGTCTTATAAAATACCCAGTGCTCATTATAACACATAACCTCCCCAACGTCCATCACCCAATTACCCCCAACGCCCCACTCTCCTCCCCTCCAGCAACCCTCAGTTTGTTTCCTATGATTAAGAGTCTCTTGTGGTTTGTCTTCCCCTCTGGTTTAATCTTGTTTCATTTTTTCCCCTCTCTTCCTCTATTCTTTATACCTTTTTGTGACTCTTAAATACTGACATACGCTATTTAACACTTCGGAGACTTTGGAGCATAAAGCATAAGGACTTAGTCATTATGGACCCTGGATTAGATCTGCTTCCCTCAATTCTCCTTTCCCTTTGCTAACCTGAGCTGGGTAAACAGAAAAAAAAAAAAAAAACTGCTGGTTCTCTTAACTCCCTGGAAAGGCAAAGCAGTCACCCTCTCTGCTTCCCCTCCTCTCCTCTTCGCTTGCCCCTCACAGATACTCACATAAACTTTCCTTCAGCCAAAGTCCTTCTGGTTTTATAACATTTTCATACTTTCTCTTCAAGTGTCACCTCAGCCTGGATTCCTCTGGAGGGCAAAGCAGGAGGAGAGAAGAGAGGGCTTCTACCATTTCTGCATCTCCGGGTGGAGATCGGTTCCCCTTCTCATTATGCTTCCCTCTTCTCAGAGGGCAACCATTCCAAAGCGCTGCAGAAGAGGCTTTGCTGCAGGGCCGTCTGTGGCTTAGCGCTTGGCACATCAGGCCGCTGTCCCCTACCATGCTAAGAGGATGTCAAACCTGTTGGGCATTTAGGAGCATGCCGAGAACAGAACAGCTTCTACAGTGGTAGTGTAACAGTTTCCCTCGGAACATTTCACAAACCGGTTGATGGGATTAGACAGCATGCCTTTCTTAGAAGACTTTAGAGACATGACCGTTTACACAAAGATGAAAGTGGTGTTTTGGGGAAAATGCCAAGTTGCAAATCTGAGGTGGAGAAGATATTCCATTAACCTTGTATCTACTAGGCTGTCTATTAATTTCAAATGATAAAGGGATGTCGGATAAAGCCAATTAGCATAAGACACTCTTAGTCAGCTTTGCAAACCTTCAACAAATAGAAACAAGAATGAAGGACACTTGGGGATGGAGTTTTTCCAAGGGACTATTAGAAGTGATTGTGTCTTCACTTTCTTTCATCTTGTATAGTCTACGTGCAAGTCCTAAGGCAACTACTAAGTGATTTCCTGAATCCACTCTCCCTGCCTTTTTTCCCCCGTGTGACTTAATGCCCTGGATCTCTTTGCAGAAAAGAGACAAATGGTGACACATTTTCCTGGAGAAGGAAATACATGATTACACCTGATATCTAGAATGACTAGAAGACCTTTGACCTGCTGGGAACCTGCCATTTTTAAATTCTTGGTGCAACTGTAGTGATGAAATTTCCACTTGGGGGTATTTCAGTGCTTGAGAGTGGTGTTGAGGTATAATAATTGATGAACATTGTAAAAATCAAGTTTATATGGTGATGATTCTTTGTTTTCCAAATGGGTATGCTACTGGAGATAAAATTTTTTAAATTGTTTTTATTTTTTTAATAACGTATAATATATTATTAGCCCCAGGGGTACAGGTCTGTGAATCACCAGGTTTACACACTTCACAGCACTCACCATAGCACATATCCTCCCCAATGTCCATAACCCAGCCCCCCCTATCCCTACTGCCCTCCTCCGGCAACTCTCAGTTTGTTTTGTGAGATTAAGAGTCTCTTATGGTTTGTCTCCCTCCCGATCCCATCTTGTTTCATTTATTCTTTTCCTACCCCCCGAAATCCCCAAGTTGCATCTCCACTTCCTCATATCAGGGAGATCATATGATAGTTGTCTTTGAAGATAAATTTTTAAAAGCAATTTATTATTCCCATTTGATTGATAAGAAAACCAAGAATTAGAGTGATTGAATAACTTACTTAATATCTACCACAAAGTTAGATGAGGATATTTTTTCATGAATCAGAAGATTCAATATTCTTTTTTCCCATTGCTGAGGTATAATTGACATACATCACTGTTAAATTTTAAGGTGTACCGCATAATGGTTTGACTTATATTGTGAAATGATTACTGTGATAAGTTTAGTTGCTGTCATCATCTCATGTTGATACAATAAAAAGAGAAAGCAAAAAAAGAAAAAAATGTATTGTTTTCCTTGTGATGAGAAATCTTAGGACTTATTCTTAACAATTCTATATACCATACAGCAGTGTTAATTATGTACCATGTACATAATGGACCAATAATGTACCATGCTATACCTTGTATCCCTAGTGTTAATTCATCTTATAACTGGAAGTTTATACCTTTTGATCACCTCCCCCCCATTCCCTCTCCCAGCCATCCCAGGGGACATGATGAGCATGAGCAAAGGCTCAGAGGTAAACCTGATAAAGGATATTTGCAAGATGAGTAAAATAGACTTCCGTTGAAAGTATAAAGTGTTCCTTTAGGGAAATAGTAATGTTAATAACAACTAACACTTTTCTAAGCATTTTACATCTATTAAATCATTGAATCCTCACAATACTCTCATGAGGCCTTTTTTAAATACCCATTTTATAGATGAGGAAACTGAAATAGAGAGAATTGAAGTAACTTGTTGAAGGTCCCTTAGATTATAAAAGGCAGAACCAGAGTGGGATTTGTTATGGACTGAATGTTTGTGCCCACCTCCCATCCCATGAACCATATGTTGAAGCCCTAATCACTAAGGTGATGGTATTTGGAGTTGAAGACTTTGGGAGATTAGGTTTATCTGAGGTCATGAAGGTGAGGTCTTCATGGTGGAATTACTGTCCTCATAAGAAGAGACACAAGAGAACCCCCTTTTCTCCCCCCAGCCCCCGCCAACCTTCTCTTACTCTCTCCCTCTTTCTACATCCAGAGGAAAGGCTATGAGAAGGCATGGCAAGAAGGTAACCATCTGCAAGCAAGAAAGTGAGGCCTCACCAGAGACTGAATGCTGTTGGGAACTTGATCTTGGACTTCCCGCCTCTAGAACAATGAGAAATAAAATTCTGTTGTTTAAGCCACCCAGTATGTTATGAGCTAAGAATTCATGTAATCCAGCTCCACAGTCCATGCTATTAAACAGTAGGGGATAAGAGATTCCTACCCTGATTAGAAAAAAAATGCATTCCCTATCAAGGTTTAGCCCTGGAAGATGGGAAAAGGTGGTTGGCGAAGCAGTTCTGACCTTTCCCATAGTGTTCCCTTTTCCCCTTGGAGTTCTCTTATGTAGGTTACCATTGTCTTCCAGCCAGAAAATGCTCCACTAATTCAAAATGCTAGCCCAAGTGTAGAAAAAACTTCTTTTCTCTTTTAGTGCATCAAGATCAGATGAAATTCACAGAAGGAATCGACCAAGTATGAAATGTAGACAAAAATAAAAGGAAATGCAATCAAAGAGGTAAATAAACTTGGGCCTATAAACTATGGATCCTACTCTATTACGTTTCAGGCTTTACACTAATCTGAGATTACACCTGCTGAAGACTCAGAGGGCAGGGTCATGTAGCCTCCTGAGGCCCCAGCCAGAGCCTCAGGCCCATCTCAGCCAGGCACTTAGAAATGTCCTGGCCTAGGAGGTGGCTCTACCTATTGTCTACCCATTATCATTCCACAAGTGGCAGAATGGCTATGATGACAGAAAAATGAATGTTCTCATTCAAATAAAACCAGCTGCTTTTATCAACCTACTATACCAAACCTTACAGTCTCAACAGAAAATATTTTGTTCCTATCCATAAACTCATGGGGGGAAAGTAAGGTGGAAAGTGACTATAGAGGGCCTAGATAGGGTAGCCAACTCATCCTCACTTGTCACATTGGAAGTTCTGCATCTCAGGAACCACCTGAGTCCCAGGTAAGCCAGGGCAGTTGGTCACCCTCAGCTTAGTAAACCAATTTAGTTCCATAAACAACATTTTCGAGTGCTTACTATATATCAGACAATATGCTGGGTACTGGAGGTACAGGATGGTTAGCACCTCCTTGACCTTGAAAAGTTTTCCATTCACCCAAAAGAGTCAATGGGATTTTTTTTTTTAATAGGGAAGAGATACTAAGAAAGTGTTGTTTGAAGAAGCTAACCATGGTAGACCTTGTTGATTGCTGTGTCCCCTACTTATTCTTTCAAGCTGCCCTGGTTTAGTTCCCCTGGAAGTAAATCCTATGACAAGGGCTTTAGTATAACTTAGATATGAGTATTATTTGGGAGGTTATTCCAGGAAACATAGATACAGAATTGGGGAAGACAAGGAAGGGAAAATAGCTAATAAAGAGTTAGAAACTTAGCAAGATAATTACCATGGGAGACTAGTTTATTCCCACAGCAACAGAAGTAGTCATGTACCTCAGATTTATCTCCTCAAAGGTGAGGGGGAGTTGGGTATTTAGACGCTCAATCCCTGTCAGCCATTGACCAAGGCCAGCTCTTGGAATGTTAACCCCTCACGCTTCTTCCTGTTGCAGGTTTGAATAAAGCAGGCTCTGGAAGCCATAGAAAGTCCCAGCTAGAAAAACGTAGGTGTTAGCTGTTAGAAGTCCAGCTAACACGTTCTGAAGAGGAGACCACCCAGAGCATCTGTTATAGAGTCTCGATTTTCCTTGGCTTCTTACCTTCCCATATGCTTGGGGAAGGTGACCAGTGATGATGGTTTCAGTAGTGACTAGTTTTGTCATGGGGTCGGTAAGCCGATCCTGGGGAAGGAGTTTGGGGTCTTCTGGAAAAAGGTCTTCTTCACTAATTAAAAGGAAATACCTTTTCTTCATTGGACATTTCCCTGCCTGCATGTGATCCCCAAAACTATGGCAGCCACCTTACACCCATGAGGACAGACTACATCACACACCAGGATGATAGAGGAAAAAGACAGACAACAGGGTCTGTGACAATATAGTCCATTCAATCTTGAAACCACTGACCCTGAATTTACAAAGTGAGATATTATGGATTATGATCATTTAAGACATTTTCAGGCTGAGTTTTCTATTGCATCCAAAAGCATCCTACACACTTAATTTCTCTCAAACAATGGAGGAGACTTTAGTACCTTCTGTCCCACTAAATAATATAGGGAGAAAATAATAATAATTATAATAACTAGAGCTAGCATTTATTAAATGTTTACTAAGTACCGGGGGCTTTCCTCAGCACTTTACATTATTTAATCTACCACAAACTTTTCAAGGTCAAGGGGGTGCTAATTATTCTGGTACCCCCATACCAGGATATTTGTATTAGTTAAGGCACTGTTACCTGCTCTAACAAATTCCAAAATATATTATGGCTCAAGTACAATAGAACCTTCTTTGTCCATTCAAGTCTGGTATGAGTATTCCTGATTGGCAGGCAGTTCTCCTCTAAACAAAAATCCAGGGGTCCCAGGCCCTATCCACATCGTTGCTCCTTCATTTCCAACGTGTGGCTTCCTAGGATGTTCAGGACACTGACATCTAGCTGGTGAGTGAGGAAACAGGTACAAAAGGTGCAACTATTTCCAAACCACATTGACAACACACATCACTTCCCATCTTACTGAATAACCACATCACCTCTCACATTTTATTGAATAAGCTCGCAGTCCAACCTTGATACAGTAGGAGCCACGGAGCCACTCCCCAGAACAATTCTACACTACGGAAGGGGAACTAGGATTGTCTGTCCCTGAGAGGTTCTTATCATGTCCATTTGGGAGTGGAGGAAACTGATACATGGAGAAATTAGCAACTTGCCTGAGATCACAGTGGTGAAGCACGTTGTACTCTTTGGAAATATTGTCTGTTTTAAAAATTACTGCATATTCTGGGGTATTCACTTAGTTCATACTTATGGATGCCTATTGTTAAATAAGGCACTATTAAATGTCATGGGGAAAATGTGGGGACAAATTCATTGAAAAACTTGAACTAAATGAAGACCGTTCCACCCACGTGGCCTCACCTTCCCACTCCTGTTTGGAAATGTGTGGTCAGTTTTGATTGTCACAAATCCTGGGGTACTGCACAAATTAAATGTTTAAGCCCAAGGTTTCTAGATGTTCTACAATGTCCAAGACAGCCTGCCTGAACCCCATGACGAATCATCCCTTTCAAAAAGCCAGTGGTGGGGGATCGCCTGGGTGGCTCACTGGGTTAAGCCCCTGCCTTTAGCTCAGGTCATGATCTCAGGGTCCTGGGATCGAGCCCTGTGTCTCGGGCTCTCTGCTCAGCAGGGAGCCTGCTTCCTCCTCTCTCTCTGCCTGCCTCTCTGCCTACTTGTGATCTCTCTGTCAAATAAATAAATAAAATCTTTAAAAACAGAAAAAAAACAAAAAAGCCGGTGTGTGGGTCAGTGGCACTACATGAAGGCTGTCCCTTCTATGGGGGGCTTACATGTTGCTGTGGAGAAAAGACATGTGTGCTAAGAATGAGCTATTGGAGTGGTTTTGATGCAGCATAGCTTCTGGGCTTAGGAGTTTTCTGCCCGAGTACTGCTCTGCTACTTACAAGCCAGATTAGGGCAAGTTCAGTTATGAAAACAGCTCAGGTCCGAGATAGAGTGACCATTTGAAGTGGAATAGGTAGCGGAGAGTAGAGGAAGTCTCCTCGGGAGAGAGGTAGCTCTGTGTGCCTACAGGCTGGGCTTATGGCAAGGGATGACTATGAACCCCATTCAGCAGAGAAAGCCACTCTCTCTCCTCACTGGATGTTTTAGTCTTAAACGGAAACATGTGTAGCATTGCTGGCGGGAAAGGTGCAAAGTGACTGGGGCTTAAGGAGAGTGGAGAGAACAGTTGTGTTCTGAGTGGAAGACGCCTTTTCAGGCTTTTTTCATTACTGTTGCTTTTAGAGTCTTTCTCCATAAGGTGCTGGTGTGAGCTCCCATTAAAGTGAGGCTGGGTGTTCAGACTCCGACAACGATGATGACCGCAACATCTGGGTACCAGACGGGCATGGTTCCCAGAGCTTTTGTTATGCCCTGTACCTACATTCAGGAGTCTCTCTTAACCCCACCCCCAGAGCAGTGCCTGGCACAAGGCAGAAGTGGCTGGTTAACCGGGGACGAAGGCAAGAATGCACGTATGAGGGAGTCCTCACAACAACCTGCTCCTTTGGTGGGCATTCCCGTCCAGGTTTTCAGGGTAAGGAAACCGAGACCGCCAAAGTTGCCATACCTGAGCTAAAGTGAAAGAACTATTATAAATGGCACGATTCTAACTGATCTTAATTTCAACTCCAAAAGCTCCAGGATGCAAAACTGTGGGTGGGAGTACTTTTTTCCAATGATTTTTGTAATGAATAACCAGTTAATGGCTTCAAACAACACAGATGTATTCTTTTTTTTTTTTAAGATTTTATTTATTCATTTGACAGAGAGATCACAAGGAGTCAGAGAGGCAGACAGAGACAGAGGGAGATGCAGATTCCCTGCCGAGCAGAGAGCCCGATGTGGGTTTCGATTCCAGGACCCTGGGATCATGACCTGAGCCGAAGGCAGTGGCTTAGCCCACTGAGCCACGCAGGCGCCCCCAGATGTATTCTTTTATAGTTCTTTAGGCCAGAAGTCAGAAACCCGTTTCACCAGGCTGAAGTCTAGGTGTCTGCAGGGTAGCAGGCGCTCTCCCAGGCCCTGCTGCTTCCTTGCCTCCTCAGCTTCTGGCGGCTGCTAGCAGTCCTTGGATATGACCACATCACTCCCACTTTGCCTGCTGTTCGCACTGCCTTCTCTTCTAATTGCTCAATCTTCCCCTGCTTCCCTCATATATACGTGTGATTGCATTTAGGGCTTGCTAGATGATGCAGGATAAACCACAATGAGATATCACCTCACACCAGTCAGAATGGCTAAAATTAACAAGTCAGGAAATGACAGATGCTGGCGAGGATGTGGAAAAAGGGGAACCCTCCTACACTGTTGGTGGGAATGCAAGCTGGTGCAACCGCTCTGGAAAACAGCGTGGAGGTTCCTCAAAAAGTTGAAAATAGAACTACCCTATCACCCAGCAATTGCACTACTGGGTATTTACCCTAAAGATACAAACGTAGTGATCCGAAGGGGCACGTGCACCCGAATGTTTATAGCAGCAATGTC